>JBBPRG010000355.1:0-13824 GCA_038092895.1 Chalciporus pseudorubinellus | reverse complement strand
TAGTGTCAAACCTAAGTACGAATACATTATTACATAGCAGCCTATCCTAAATACACAAAAAAAAGGCAACCCACTCCCATCCCCAAACAACTTCCCCCTCCACCCTCTCAACAACGAGGGTAGAGGGGGAAAGTGCAGGGGTTGAAATGTTTGGCGGATGGGAATGACATACTTACAGCCATTTTCATATCGATAGGCCACAGCATCAAAAATACACATTCAGGCGGAATTTCTAATCAACTAGCTGAAACCTAAGAATGATATACGAAAGCAAAAAGAAAAAGAAACACTGCATAAAACAAAGCATAACAGCTCCTACAGACAGTGAGGTAATGGGAAACATTATTGCATTAAGGGCTGGCACGAGTGGGACTGGTAGATAGGCAGAATGACGAGGAACTCATGACCATTCAGAAGATCGCCCTATAACTGGTTTCTTCATGATCTCACTGGCACCAGTCTCTCGAAAGCTCTCAAAAGCACCTGTGGAGACCCCTCATGGTGCTGGGGCAAATTCCTGTGTATTCTGTGTTATTTAGGCTAGATACCAGCAATATTCGAAGGGCCGTTTCCTTCTCTGCTCTGGTAATGTGTTAATGCATTGGAAAAGTCGAAATTCCGACTCCGCCTGTCTGTGTATTTTCATTCAGGTAGGCCTATCGATATGAAAACGGCTGTAATTTGGTATATTAGGATTGTGTAGTATAAAGCATAAACTATGTCAACTAGGACGGGCTTCCCACCCTTGAACACAGCTGGGAAGGAGTGTGCTTGAGCCCCAGCTTACATACACTAAGTTTCCAGAACTGTATAGTTCCTGATTAATAATTAGTGTTTAAAAGTCCGGTCCTGTCCGGTCTTTTGCCTATTTAGGAAGGCAACCGCAATCAGACCGATTTAATTAATTAATTCATTCATTAGGACCGGACCAAAATCGATAAAAACCGATAAAAACCGGTTGCAACCTGTTTTTTGCTTAGCATGGGAGAAACTAAAAATAGTATCTGTTCCTGGCTACAAATCGGTCCCTGGGTCAAGCGAAACGGCTCACACACCGTGGAGATATGATCATTTTAAAACAGCATGTTTTTTGCACTGATATCTCAAATATCATCAATTACATGTCAAGGCAAGATCAATTGTGGACTCAATTGCCAATGCAGACTGACAAAATATACACATGTATGTGTCTTAAGGAGTGTATATATAGGTTATAGAGTGAATTATGTGACATAACAATCAATATCTTTCAATGTAACTTCAATATTCATCAAAAAAATCAAATAACATCCATAATGGTCCAGAAAAATCAGGAAAAATCCGGAAAAATCAGGGAAAATAGGGTAGTACATAGGGGGTGGCTGTGCATTGGTTGCAACCGGTCTTTTTTCCAGTTGCAACTGCAGTCCAGTTGCAAATCAATCCAGTCCAGTCCAGTTGCCAATCTTTTACCAGTTGCGCAACTGGACTTCGAAACACTACCTATGGGCAACAGGCATACAAGCTTCTAGACATCAAACACCAAACTATCATTTCCAGTAGGCACATCACCTTCGATGAGTCCGGAACTGTTTCTGAAGCAGACTCCGAACCCTGCAAAGACCTCCCTGCTGATGGATAGTGGGAGGGACCAGGAAGAGGACGATGATCCTCCATTCCAGGGACCAGTGGGAGATGATCCCATACCTCCAGACCCTGCTGTTGAGGATAGTGTTTTAAAGTCCAGTCTTGTCTTTTGCCTATTTAGGAAGGCAACCGCAACCGGACCGATTTAATTAATTAATTAATTCATTAGGACCGGACCAAAACTGATAAAAACCGATGAAAACCGGTTGCAACCGGTTTTTCGCTTAGCGTGGGAGAAACTAAAAATAGTATCTGTTCCTGGCTACAAATCGGTTCCTGGGTCAAGCGACATGGTGTAGAAATCTAAAAGATCCCAAGGAAAGAGATCCTAGGTGGTCAGTAGAAAAAAGAATAAGAAGGGTGCGATATGTGCGACCATTAGGGATTCCAGTAGGAAGGGACAAGGGAATTGACTTCTATAGAGGCGTACCACACTTTGGAGAACTAGAAAATGGGTTTCCGGATTGAAACCAAGAGTCCTGACTTCTTCCTGATGCTTAGGACAGAAGGGAGGGATGAAGGAACAGTCGGATTGACGGCGGAACGGTATGCGGACAGTTGGATTCAATGAGAGCAACAGTGGAGAGAAGTGAAATGCTTCCAAACTTAAAGGGGATGGAACGAGTGATCTAGAAAGATGATATTCAAACGCCTAAGTACAGTCTTTTATAGTCTGGGTACTCCCAAGACTTTGACAGCGACAGAAAGTAGTAAAAATAGAGAGGAGAGCCTGGAAAGCGTAAGTAGGAGTCCGGAGGGCGAGTCCGTAGGAATGTACATGTAGTAGAGAACAAGATAGAGGGAAAGACAATAAAGACGGTAAGTACTCACCAGCGAACTTGACCGAACAAGGACAATGGACATTTGAGAATGGACAGGAACCGGGAAGGCGGATTGACACGGAAGCTTCAAGGGCACGATTGAAGGAAAAAGGGGAACAGTGGATAGTAGGATTGGAGTAGACGGAAACATACTGGAATGAAGTGAGGTGGAATATGGTGTGATTTCACCATAGGGAACTCGGGTTCTCTACAGCGGATGTGTCGAGGGGGTGGATAGAGGTCGCGGGAGGATGCAACGACAACGAGCTTCGACCACAGGCACCTACTGCACATTGAAACAAGCCGGTAGACATCCAAATCGATTCAGAGGCCATCCAGGCTGACCCAGGAGGCAAAAAGGTCACCAGGTCAATGACAAACAACAACAAAGGTGCTGGATGCATTGCAAGCGATCGCAGACACTTACAGGACGATGGGGAAGGTCCAGGAATGCTTAGAATCGAGCAAAAAGGGCCTGGAAGTGTTGAAATCGAGCCAAGGGGCAAGAAATCGACGAAAATCGAAGTTGAGCATGCCGGATGCGTCGAGCGCGATCATAGATGCACGGGACTCATTGAGGATGCTGTATGGATGCTCAGGGACAGAGGGAAGATGACGGAACACATTGAAACGTGCTGATTGAGGGGGAGAAGAGGCTGTCAAGCCAATTCGAGCAATCGATGCTGGGACTCAAAGAACGCGATCAGCATAATGCTATGAGTGGCGACAACATACCCAGCACATCCCCACACCATCCCCCACCCTCTACCAACATCCACAAGAGGTCCTGTACACGAAAACACAAGTGCAACGACAAAGGAGAGTCAACCACACAGTGCGACCACACAGACGCATGAACAGAGTTGTGTGGCCATACAGTTGCACTGAGGGCTCGACATGGCATCCAGGGACGTCGAGAACACGTCAACAAAGACAACGGAGGTGGTATGAATGCGCAGAGTTGAGATGAGGTCAAGGGAGGTCGAGGAGTCGACCAGGAGAGGTCAAGAGGTGAAACAAGAGCTAATGAGAGTGAGGGGGAGCTCCAGAGAGCTGGAAACGACGCCAAATGAGATGCCAAACACAACAGCGACGCAACGAGTGGCACACACAGCAACTCGAAACGAGTCAAAACACGACTGCTAGCTGCAGCGGATACAGCACGTCAAGACCACTGCTACAGGCCCAAGTCGAAAGACTTACCTAGGCCACCGACACTGCATCCCCATTGTGCCAGACACATCCCCTGATTTGCCAACCCACCATTTCGATGTGGACAACTCAAACCATGGACCTGGCTTGTACAGTGCACAATTTGCAGGGAGGGCTTGTCAGACCAACTAGAAGTGTCAAGAAGGTGAAGATGCCAACAACAACAACAACAATGGCAGCGGAGATGTGCGGAATGCATCAAGTCAAGTCGAGGAGATGAGTGGGTGGCATTGAGGGACAAGCCGAGAGAAGTCGAGGGGGGGAAGTACCAGAGAGATGGAAACGGTGCTGATCGAGATGGCGACAATGATGGGATGTATTTTATGTATTCTGCAATGTAGTAGGTACAAGAAATATATCCTAATTCAATACTACTGCCCAAAATCAAGTAAAGCTAGTATGTCTATAGGCCTATACAGTGTACTTACAGTGTGTACAGGACTTGTGACATACACAGCTTACTTAATCTGTACAGCAATTTCCACTCTGTTCAGAACTGCACAGGGGGGGACCTTTCTGTGACACTGTACAGAGGTGCACAGCACTGTGCAGCTCACTGATGATTTGCTGATGCATTCTATTCCTCGCAGGAGAAGGTACAGGACTACTTCTTTGCAGGAGCTGCTGATGCAACACAGGGAGATCACCTTCCCAGTACCATCAAGGAAGCTTACTTCGGACCGGACACAGAGCAGTGGAAGTCCACTGTTGAGGAAGAACTCCTGAGTCTCAATGCCAACCACATGTATGAGACTGTTCCCATTCCATCCAGAGTATCTCTGATTACTTCCAAACCTGTGTTCCGCATCAAACACAACCAGGATGGCAAGGTTGAGTAGTACAAGGTCCGGATCGTCGCACGCAGATTCACCCAGTGCAAAGGAGTTGACTACCAGGAAGTGTTCGCCCCCATTGCAAACCTGGATTCAGTCTGGACCATCATCTCCCTTGCTGCAAAGCACAACCTGGAACTGGATCAAATGGACATCTCCACTGCCTACCTGAACAGAGAGCTGGAGGAGGAGTTGTATCTTCTATCTCCAGAAGGAGTTCCGATCCCTTCTGGACACTGCTGGAGACTCTGATGCTCCTTGTATGGTCTAAAGCAGGCTGGACGCACCTGGACCAAAACCCTGGACAAGAAGCTCAGAGAACTAGGATTCACTTGCCTGGATGCAGTGACCTGCCTCTATGTATTCCGGAAAGGCAAGCAGGTCTGTTTCCTCATTGTCTACGTGGATGATCCCCTCCTTGCAGTCACCTCCAGGGGTTTCATGAACTCCTGCAAGGCAACCCTTGCATCTGCATTCAAAATGCATGATATGGGAGAAGCAAAGCAAAGTACCTTCTAGGGATCGAAATCCGTTGTGACTGGAAACCCTGGACCATCTCCTTGGGTCAATCCCATGGTCCACAATACTCAGCTCTCTGCTATTGATCTAGAAGACGACACACCATTCCGGAACTCGACATCCAAGGGAAACATGTCTCCTATCCACTGTTATTGGTTCCCTGATGGACCTCATGCTTGGAACTCGTCCGAACATTGCCTATCCAGTGGGAGTTCTTGCCCAATACAGTTCCGCACCCAAAAGTGTCACTGGGATGCTGCCAAACGTGTCCTGCACTATATCAAAGCAATCTCGGACATGGAGCTATGGTATGATGGCTCAGATGTTTCCCTGGACCAGGATTTTCATGGATACTCCAACACTGGATGGTCACAAGATCCAGACAACTCCCGGGCCACATCTGGATTCCTTTTCCTCAGCTGCCAAGACACCATCTCCTGGTCCAGCAAACAACAGAGTATGGTTGCATTGTCCACTATGGAATCCGAATACATCAGACTCAGCAACACTCAACACCTCACCTGGCTCTGGACTTTCTTTGAGGAGATAGGACATCCTCACAAAGGTCCTATGATGCTCAACTGTGACAACCAAGCCGCTATCATCCTTTCCTGAGATCCCCAGTTCGAAGCTCATACAAAGCACATCAAACGGAAGTACCACTACGTCCGGGATGATTTAGTGGTGACCGGAGAAGTGGTCATCCAATACGTTCCTACTGAAGACATGATTGCTGACATCCTCACAAAGGCCCTAGTCAGGGACCAACACTGGAAATTCATCCGTGGTATGGGATTACGACTGCGCTCAAGTGGGAGTGACAAAATATAACTCCTTCCAGACACTTCCGGACCTTCTGGAAGCATTTCCGATGTTTCCGAGTGTTTCCAGAGCTTCCGGAAACAGCGCGGGAACTCCGGAACGAGCGCGGGAATTCCGAGACCTCGGAACCTTCGGGATTCTTCAGTACGCACTCCTATTCATCACATTCTATCTATATGCTCTCCTATGTTTATTCATGGTTCATTCCATCATTTCCTATTCTTATCCTTATTATTCCATGACATTTAGCACTCAGTTTCGGGTTTTCTGGACCGGAGTTACATTGGACGTATGTGAGTATGTCTCCACCCATGTACTTAAAACTCTGGACTCATTTCCTGAGCACCTCAGTCATTTCCGCTCCTTTTTTTTTGATTCATTTATGTCTAGTTGGGGTACATGTAACCCTATGTAAGACAATACTAGCAAGAAGCAAGGGGGCACCAGTGCCCCCACCATATCCCTGGTTATGTGAATGCCCTTGAGAGCAGATCGTAGACCCCCCTCGAGTCCTGCCATTTCCGCTCCTTCCAGCCAGCTGCTGAGGTGACTACTTACATTGTTTTGTTAGTCCTATTATTTATAGTACCTAGTTGGGCATTCCTGCCTATTCCTTAGATTTTGTCACCTCTGACTGCCACTACCGTGTCGTCTACCCTAGCTCCCACGGAGTAGACAGGGAGCGTAAACCCCACGCAGTCATGCTAATCTCCTCCCTAATCCCCCCCAACTCTTGGTCCCCAATCCCATTCCCATCACCAGACATAGTCATAGTCCAATTCTCCAGACCATATGGCAAGTGCACCATCATCAACATATACAACAACAGTGAGTCCCAGGACACTATCTACATGCTGGGTCAACACTTGGAAGAGAATATACAGGAAATCAAACCACGTGAGAGCGACCACATGATATGGCTCGGAGACTTCAACTGACACCACCCCATGTGGGAAGAAGAACACAACTCCCACCTCCTCACCAACAGATACCTAACAGCAGCTGAACCACTCATCATGCTCCTAGCCAAGTATGGCATGCAACAAGCACTCCCAAAGAACATGCCAACACTCCAAGCGCTCGCCACCAAAAACTGGACACGCCCAGACAATGTCTTCTGCATGGAAAACATGTGTCAATACTTCCTCCACTGCTACACTGAACCCCATCTACGTGACTGTACCAACCATGTCCCTATCCTCAGCATTCTCAAACTTGAAACCCCCAAAACAGATCTCACCCCCAAAAGAAATTTCTGTGAAACAGATTGGAAAGCCTTCAATGAGGCACTCTCTCAGGAACTAGCTGTGTACCCAATCAACACCCCAATTATCATTGATGAGGGGTTCCAGACCACAACGAAGGAAGCAACTCAGGCCATCCTCAACACCATAAACGACCACGTCCCAGTGTCTAAACCATGCCCCACAAGAAAGAGATGGTGGAACCACAACCTCTCGACTCAAAGGAAAGAGGTAAACAAGGCGGCCGCTGAATCCTGCGAGATGCATGCTCTCTGTGACCACCCTAGCCACAAGCTTCACCATGTACTATGAAACAGATACTTCGAAGCGATCAAAGCAGCCAAAAAGAACCACTGGATGGACTGGCTGGATAACACTACATCAGACAACATCTGGACAGCAAACCACTACCTAAATGCTTGGACCCACTAGGATCCCCACTCTCAGCACTAAGATGCCTGAAGGGCATCAATTCATGGCTAAAACAAACGAAGAAAAGAGCACTGCTCTAGCCAATTCCTTCTTTCCCCCACCACCAGTCTCCACTTCCGTCCCAGTCGACTTTGACTACCCCATTCCAGTAGACGATGTAGGGCCCATAACAGCAGAGCAGCTCCAAAGGAGCATAGCAAATCTAAGCCCATACAAAGCCCCAGGGCCAGATGGAATCCCAAACATCATCTTCAAACAATGATCAGCGTTACTAACCCCCCACCTCATTCGTATCTTTCACACTGTCATCCTCTTAAAGACCTACTACTCCCCCTGGAGGGACTTCACCATGGTCTTACTGTGAAAACCAGGGCGCCCGAACTATACAGTTACCAAGGCCTACTGGCAAATAGCACTCCTCAACACGATGGCGAAACTGCTGACGGCAGTGGTCGCTGATCAACTCTCATACCTTATAGAGAAACACGACCTCCTCCCCTCAACCCACTTTGGGGGTAGACCAGGCAGATCAACCACCAACTCACTCCACCTGCTAGAGGCAACAATCAAAAATGCCTGGCGCACCCACAAAGTGGTTACAGCGCTATTCCTAGACATAGAAGGCGCTTTCCCCAATGCAGTTACTGACCTGTTTGCTCCACAACATGTGTCATCGCCACATACCTGACTCACTAGTCAACTTCGCCCAAAGGGTACTACTAAACCGACGCACATGCCTCTCTTTTGATGGGCACCTCTCAGATTGGATACCCATTACTAATGGAATAGGACAGGATGACCTCCTATCGATGGTGCTCTACATCATATACAATGCTGACCTTGTAGACATCACGAAAGGCCCAAATGAACACGCGCTGGCCTTCATGGATAACATGGCCTTCATAGCAGTAGGCGCTAACTTACAAGATACCCACAAAACCATCACGAGCATGCTCAAACGTGAGGGAGGTGGCTTCGAATGGTCACACAACCACAACTCCCGCTTCAAAACCTCCAAGTTCGCATTTTAGACTTCACCCCTAGCAAAAAGAAAGAGCACCTACTGCTCAACGTCAGGGGCACCCAAATCATGCCCTCCCAATCCCACCGCTTCCTCAGGGTCATCATAGACGATGCCCTACACTGGCACGCCCACGTTAACTACACCATTGGCAAAGGATCAGCATATGTGCTTCAACTCCGACATCTCTCGCTCTCCACGAGGGGTATCCTGCTCACGTTGATGCGCCAACTCTACACCTCTGTTGCATTGCCCAAAATGCTCTACACTGCAGACGTCTGGTTCACACCCATCTACTCCAGCGAGGGTGATGAGACGATGCAAGGATCCATAGGAACAGCAGAGAAGCTAGGAAGAGTTCAAAGAATCGCCCTGCTAAGTATCACCGGCGCCCTTCGATCAACAGCTACTGACACCCTTGAAGCTCATGCGAAACTCATGCCCATTGGCCTGCGTATTCAGAACCTATGTCATCAGGCAGCCATCTGCCTTGCCTCACACCCCCCTTCACACCCAATCCACAAGCTCCTGAACTGTGCATCCAAACTATTCATATGCAGACACAAATCCTCCCTCCACCATCTCACACACACGTACTCCATCAACCTGAAACTACTAGAAACAATTCACCCCACCAGACGCCCCCCAAACGACCCCTCACCATACACCATGTGATTGTCAAAACAAGGGGTGACTCCATCCACATCCACAACGAACAACTAACCGGAACCAAAGTCTACTGTGATGGATCGGGACTTAATGGTGGTATTGGAGCAGCGGCAGTACTAGCACACCCCAACGGAGTCATGCTCACTCTACACTATCACCTCGGAAGCGAGAAGGAACACACGATCTACAAAGCAGAGGCTGTAGGCCTCATCCTAGCAGCACATTTACTAGACAGGGAACCAGAAATAGCAATCCCGGTCTTGATCTACATTGACAACCAAGTGGCGATAAAAATCAGTGATGTATTCAACACAAAACCAGGCCACTACCTGATAGACCGTTTCCGCAGATCAATATCATGAATAGCCAAAGAGAACAACCTCATGAAGGCAGATGTGACCATACACTGGATCTCAGGGCACAGTGGCGTCAAAGGTAATGAAAAAGCCAGCAAGGAAGCCAAAGAGGCCTTGAAAGGCCCCTCCCACTCCAGTGCCAAGCACCACCTACCCCCCTTCCTATGCAAAGACCCACTCCCCATGAGCATATCTGCAGCGCTCCAATGGCAGCACAAAGTCACACAAAAGCAATGGGAACGGCGACATCAGGAAAAAGCCCTTGCGCTAATTTCACCAACAACTATTCACATTAACAATATTTCGACAGTCAAGTCACAAATTCATTCTAATCCACACAAAAATTGCTATTTGTAAGCTACTTGAGTCAAATAACAGCTAACATATAGTCATGTAAGTATGCCGATCTGTGAATGAGTTGACCCAAAAAGAAGATGCTTTGTCAAGCATGTCCAAGCTTGTCCACTCCCTTGGAATAGCGTGACCAAAATCCGGGTATAAGTGACAAGTTCTTCAAATGAGGGATGCGTCAATCACACTTGCCAACCGTGCCCCATTGCATATTTGACGTGACACATGGTAGAGCTGGGTGTTGAGGTCAGGTGCACGAAATGGCGTAAACCACTCTACATAAGCGAGATGGGAGATAGTGGGACGATCCCCAGCGCGAAACAGCATATCCAGAGAAGCCTTGGAAAGCTGAAACACTGCACGAACTTGTGTGACTTGGTAACCTTCCAAAGGTGGGTCTCAGCTTTCCGAACTTCATGTCAGAACAAAGGTAAATGCCTACCTTGTATCTGTTACGATTCGCGTCTGCCTGTCTCCTTTTTCCTTTCTTCTGTGTACTTACGACCTTGTTGTTGGTTCGAGTCCAACCAAGGCAGTGTTACTTACGTAACCCTTCCGTCTCCTTCCGTTGTATTCCGCACATTACTCAGCACATGACTCATTACTTAGTCATCTGCGTTCTTTCTTACTCAGCACATGACTCACTACTTAGTCATCTATGTTCTTTCACATTCTATAGCCTTCCATTCCTCGGCTATATAAACCATGTACTCCACTTGATGTATTTTCCCAAGTTGAACCTACTCTTACTTTCCTCCCAAATACATCGATTCTTCTCCTGTCGTTGTGCCTCAGTGCCAACACTCCTTGAACCCCTTGAAGCTTGGCAACGCAGCCAGAGCTCTTCATTCGACGACAACGCAGTCATTGTCTCCCTGAACCCTTGACCCACATCACCTAAAAGAGTCCCACGCTTGCTCAACTAGACCAAGCGTAACAGATGTGGTCACACTCAAGAGACATGACTATTATGAGTCAGATCCCATGGGGAGACTATGTCCCCCCATGGAAAGAGCTCTGAGCATTCACACTGATGTGGTTCACATCGCTCCCTTCTCTTTGTTCTTTTTCATTGATTAAGATTACGCTGACGCCTCATCCCTAGATCATTCACCATGTCTTTCACCCTCAAGGAAATCGCTAAGCTCAATGGCACCAACTACAAGCATTGGGCCCAGGAAATGGAGTCGTACCTCCACTCTCAAGGAGTCTGGCAGAGCACCATGATTCGCACTTGCCCTGACGATACCGATCCCATGCTTACGGCAAGCGTAGAAAGGTGGGACGACAACAACAACAAGGCATTGGGCTCCATCACCCTTTGCCTCAAACCTGCCGTCGCTAACCATTTCACTACCTGCACCTCCACCAAAGCCCTCTGGGATTCCCTCAAGCAGCAATATGAGACCCCCTCTATCTCCAGTGCCATTACCAAATTCTCCAAGATGCTCGCGATTACTATCCCCGAAGACAACCATCCTGGGCAGGCTTTCGCCCACCTCAATTCATCCTTTGCCACGTTGGAGGAGCTGACCTTCAAGGTCCCTGACAACATCAAACTCTCACCAAGCTTCCCTCCTACGCCACCAACATTGTGCAGGTGATCAATCAGAAGTCCACCGCTGGCACCGTGGCCACCCCCATTGCCCTCCCTCCTCTCATGGAGTTGGAGACTCAGATGACTGCTGCCTGGCAGCACAAGATCACCACTCGCCCGCCCAAGAATGTGTTATAGTATTTAAAAACATTTTAATCTTTTGTACTTGCATGGACTCGAACACTCAACCTGGGACTATCACATGACTAGACACCGCTTCCTGTTTTATCTATAGCCGGAATAGTCATCCCAGTATTACATAAGCAGAGTCACATGACCCTTACGTCATCACTGGTCTGGACTCCGTTCTATCTTTGTTATCTTCCTTATCTTTACGTGTGCCTGTTTCACCTATGAATAACCTGGTCTGTGCGCATTCCTTCTACAGTATATAAACCCTCATGTAGTAGCACACACCCCAGCCTAATTCATTTGTTCACATCGCCCGCTAGCGTGTGTTCTAAGTCTAAGGTCTCCCCATCCCTCCTTTTGTCCATCGTTGGGTCTAGTCCCAGCCAGGTATTGTGCGACGTTGGCCTTTGGCCTTTATCGAAGCATAACACTTGAATTAGGCTAGTACGCCCCGCCCAGACTTGTCCCTGTTGCTTTCTCGTTCTCGCTGTGGTTATACATGGTCCCTAGCGTTAAGGGGTAGTCTGGTGGTTCATACGTTTGTGCACGTGCTGTACAGGGAGTCAACAACTCCGCAAACTGTTGTTTACACAGTCGTCTGCCGTATCAAATAAGAATAATGTTGCTGCTCCCCATAGTGCACTAGGGGTCTTCTGATTGGTGGGAATTGCCTGGGCATTACCAATAGCCTTTGCGTGTACATCCAATCCAGGTTCTCGTGATCACCTGTGAACGTCACGAATTCGCCTTTTGGCAATTTTCTTCCTTTGCGCCAGCCTTTAGTGCGCAGTTTCCGTTGCCCTCCATCTATACGTAAATTTGTTCAAAGACCACTTCAGGGTCGTGCCTGATTGTGTAGAGCGACTTGGGAATAACAGTTGGCACTGCCCAAGGTCGAGCTAAATTTACGTATCCCTACTTAAACATAACAATAGATTGTATTAGATAAGTTGTTGCTGGGAAAAAGAAGACCAGAACAATTATATGTGCAACTTTGTTTCCATTTCAGGAATACCAACAAGGAAACATTATCTCATGCGACTCTGTCGTCGCTACTACCTCCGATCTCAAAAGTATCATCTTTGACCTTTTGCTTGCCGCCAGAAACCCTTTGGAAGATAGGGGTTAGTAACAGTTTATGAGCAATTTCGACCAGTTTCAAGATCCCACTCCCCAAGTACAATTCCCTGTCGCTTCTGACGACGAAGAAGAAATCTACCCTCCCTCCCCTTCCTTCGAACATTCAATGGCAGACCCAGATCAGGCTGTCAACGCTCTCATTGCCACCCTCACTCGCCTCACCACCTCTCGTGATGGCGACGTAGCTAAGAAGATCGCCGATCCTGGCAAGTGGGATGGCGACCGCACCAAATTCCGCCTGTGGTTCATGTCCCTGACCACATGGCAATCTGTCCAAATGTGGAAGGACAACAAGGTTCTGACAGTGGTGGTTTGCTCTCGCCTAGAAGGAAAGGCAGCTGGGTTTTCCCAGATAACCTTAGAAAAATACCTAGGTAAAGAGCTGGGCCCCACGTCAGAAGATGACCCAACACCTCTCAGCATCCCAGCTTGGCCTGCATGGCCGGTACTCAGTTTGGAGCTTCGAAATTATTTTCAGATCGAGCTCCTTGCCCACGAGAGTTACCGAAAGCTCGAGGCATTGAAACAAGGCGGTCAACCTATCGACCTTTTCCTGCAGGAGTTTTACCAACTCCGCACCGAGGCAAGCGTGACTGACCATCACACTAAAGAAATCCTGAAGCGAGCAGTGGATTACAAAATCTACTACCAATTTTGGATTGCCACCGACGTCGATGCTCAGATGTTGGATCAGTGCGTGGAAAATTATAGGAAAATAGGTCGTACCTTTGAGCACATTGCTGTGGAATGTGGGGCCCCCATCTGAACTGTCCCAACATCCTCCTTTCCTCCCCCACGTGGCCCGCCTGGCTCCCGTCCTCTCCCTCGCCCTCCCCAGGGCAATAACCATAATAATTACTATCGTCCCCCGCCCCCCCCTCCTATCATTTCACTCCAACCGGCACTCAGCCTGGTCGTGGTGTGCCACTAGACATTGGCCAACAGTCTCTCCCACCTCGGGGGAACTGTTACAATTGTGGCAAATCTGGCCACTATCGAGATCAGTGTCCAGAACCCCGTCGCCCCCGTCCCCAGACTCGTCAGCTGTG
>JBBPRG010000354.1:0-13838 GCA_038092895.1 Chalciporus pseudorubinellus | reverse complement strand
GGAATACTTCTCTAAAGTTGACGGCGTTCTTGTGGTTCATCGACGTAAGCATCCACCTCTTGCTAACGACCTTTATTGACATATCCATAGCTGCTATCTCGAAGTGGTTTGCCGATTTGGATGGGCTTGTCTCTGCCATGTATTATGGCATAACACTGACGTGGGGAGGTGGAGCACGAGGCACCGAGTGCGACCATCTCAGGCATACCATTCATGGAGTCGGAGAACGGCATGTATTTATCCTCAACGGCCTGCTAGGTATCGTAACGACATACGTCAAAACACAACATATCCAAGGCCATGGTCGATTGATCGTCCGTACCCCAGCCCACTGCATATCCCGGCTCGTGATCTTTGCCATCAGTGTCCTATACCCAGTTGCTGCAAAGCTAGCATCATTCGTCATGGATGTACCTCTCGCCCGAAACTATTTGAGCCACCTCTTCGTCCACCATGGGGTGGTTTTGGGTAGCAGACAGTTTTCGTCAATCCTCCAACATTACACAGAAAAGCACCTTGGGTTACCCTTAGGGCTACGGGACTACCGCCAAGTCATGTGTTCGATGCTATGCTGCCTTGCTGGCACTGACTATGGCTCCCCTGATGAGGACGATGCAGACTTGGCTTTGATTCATGCCCAATTTGGCCACTCGAGGACTATTGCCGATGCGCACTATGGCATCCAGGGAACAAACGCCACGACTACGATTTCGCACACCTCAGTCCGCTCTATGCAGCGCGTTTCTACTCGATGGCACACCTGCTTGGGTTGCTCACACCCCAGCCTTGTTACGCAGGATGCATCCACACCGGGAAATCACGACAGCTCCAACCCACCCCTTGATGCTCTTAAAACCTCCCTTGCGTCATCCGTTGAAGAAACCACACGCGTCTCCATCCAAGGCTTTTATAACTCTGTCCTACCCCACTGGACAAGTATCATGCAGGGACTAGGTTCTGACCTCACGTCGTTTATAACTGCCGCCCTTCGTGGATCACCACCCCCCGTTCCCTCTCAACTTTCACCCCTCGTCGTCCATCCGCAGCTATCCTCCCGACTCCAGGTTCTATTTCCAGGTCCAACGAATTTTTCATTCACCTGTACACAGCAAGCGGAGCTTCTTCAAAGCTGTCTGACCAACGAACACGTTCTCGCCATTTTACCTACGGGAAGTGGTAAAAGTTTGGCCTTCTTTGGGGCCCCTATATTAAACCCATCCAGCCTCTTCGTTGTGGTGACCCCCTTTGTCGCCCTGACTGAAGATATGGAGCGCAGATTGGCTGCCCTACCTATTGTTGGTGGAAAATGGACTTCGGATATCAACCCGTTTCAGGCCCAGTTGGTCATCGTTCCAGCACACGAAGCTGGTACGGAGAAATTTTTTCGTTGGGCAGAAGCTAACTCAGCTCGGCTACAACGCGTCTTTGTGGACGAGGCCCATCATATCCTCACCTCGGACTCCTATCGCTCCTGTTTCAAAGTATTCCATCGACTCACCCAGCTCAAGAAGCCTATCACCCTTCTCACCGCCACTATGCCCACCCGTTCTGTCCCCGCACTCTGCCAATCAATGATGATTGATCCCACCCTCCTTCGTCTCATTCAAGCACCCATATCTCGCCCCAACGTCAAATACACAGTCTTTAGGGTCCCCCCACAGCAAGTTGTCGAAAAGACTGTGGAGGTCTTCCAAGGCATCCATCTCTCCCCTAAGGAACGCGGCATCATCTATACCACCAGTATATCCCTCACCCAACAACTTGCTGAGATATTGCACATCCCCGCCTATACTAGCCGCATCCTGTCGGATGAGCAGGAAAACAAGGCTGAGAAATCACGCAGGTTTCGAGCTTGGCAGTCTGGAGACGTGCAGTGGGTTGCAGCAACGATTTGTTTTGCTGAAGGTGTGGATTTTGCAAGTGTTCGGTATGCCATTATTGTGGAACCCAGGGAGATGCTTTCCTTTCTTCAAGAATCTGGACGCTTAGGTCGAGACGGCATTCCCTCCCATGCCATCACCATATGGAGTCTTGGCGCAACCCCACCACCTCTCGACGATCCTGACCACTCTGGAAAGGCATCCATGGCACAATTTTTGCAAACCAACAGCTGTCGACGCCTGACATTCATGGGCTTTGATTCCGACGTGCATTCCTGCGCTTCCTCGCCGAACAATGTGCAGTGCGATCGCTGTGAGAGTCTCTCAAAGGTACGTGTTCAAGTGTTGTTCAGGATTTGCTCACATAGCTTTATTCCGAATAGTCGAGTGCGCTATTTGTTCCGCAACCGCTACGTTTTGAACAGTCGCCTGCTAAAATGACCGTTCAGGGCACCTTCCCCTACACCCCGCATACATCCGCACTCTCAACCCAGAAACCCAGCAACACCGACATTCCACCAACCCCCGTTTTGCCCTACACCCCCACCGTTCAAACAAATGGCGAGCTCATAGATGCCTTGTATAAAGTCGGGAAAGAGCAGCTGGACTGTCTGAGAAGGCTACTTCATCGAGTGGCCGCCACTAGCTGCCCGGATTGCTGGGTTCTTGGAGAGTTTCGAGCAGGACCCCATCCGCACGATCGGGCGTATCTTTTCGACCCCATACTATCAAGCATTCGTTCAAAGTGGAGGGACGTCGACGTTTTCTGGCCCTCGTGCCATTCTTGTTGGATCCCCTTCCGTGCACCCTGCAACCATCCATCACTTAAGCGGGGCGAGAAGCTCATGGCTGACAACTGTCCCTATCCCGAAATCCCGCATATGATCCCCACCCTCATCTCCTTGATTTATTTGTATGACACGCACGATGACGGGCCCAGGTCTTTCCTTCGCCACGTATCCGACGCTCTCAACCTTGATACGCCTTTATCAACCAACCAACCGCTCACTCAATTTTTGCGCTGGATCACTCACCCTGCACATTCTCCTGATACAATACCCAATTTTGCCCTCTTTCTCATCGCGTTTGCTGAGAGCTTTAACAGGTAGATCGTAACATCAGTACTCGAACAACTCTTTTCCCGACGTTAGCTACAACCTGTGGACACGTACTAGCTACTGCCCTATTGACCGTTAGCCATATGCCGGCTGACCTGCTGCCGCGGCGTGACGTTGTTGAGTCGGGTCGATTAAGCTATTCCGGGCACCGAGTTGCCTATGCTCCGCGCTCAAGCGCTCATACATCACTGGGACAAAATACATCAAAGCTCATGTGAGGGAGCTGTACGGGTGATAGAACGCACTACTGATCGTTGGCTAAATCCTGACTGACTTCCTGATTGACCGTTTCCTGGCATACCGTTTGACAGCGTTTGGTACTAGCCTGATTTTTCGCACACACGTGACTCAGTCCAACCACAACATGTTCGCGCTGTTCTTTGCCTCTTGCAACAACATCCCCATGCATGTCCAAGCCTCTTTGGCCCGATCGATGCAACTCTCCATCAGCCTCGCCATATTCTGGGGCAATTCGCATGTAACCCTCACCCTCCCATGCCCGACCTCCTTTTCCCCACGGAGCCAACACCCCCCCTCGTCCCCATCGAGCCAAACCATGGCACGGGTGGGCATTGGGCTTCCATTCTTGCTGGCTGCGTGGGCTGGGGAGGTTGGGAGTTTCCTGGCATCCGGGGAGATGCAGCCTCGTGGTTTGAGGGCGTCCGTGTAGCGCCTGCAGCCATACTCTGGCCCGCAACGTTGGGGCACACCCCATGCTCGGACTTGCAGGTGAGGTTCCATTTCCCGCCAGGTGGCTGGATGCTGACGTATGCGGCGATGGTCACACGCTTCTGATAGACCAACGGCGTCGCAGGTCCATGCTCCTCCATCCTGCGATTCCCAAAAAGGCTCCACGCCTGTCAACCATCCCCCTGAAGCGATCATCTCTCCTTGGCAACGATCTGTGTTGACTCAGTCATACGCAAAGCGGCTGGGGAAGCCTTGGCAGCACCGGACAGGTCGAGCAAGTGCAGATCCTGCAAAGGTCTTAGCGTCTGCCTATGCAGGATGACGGTCCTCTATATTCGTCCACATTCCCACCCCCTTCCCGCCAAACCCTCACCTCGCGCACCAACCTGCTGAGGCTGACTTCCTCACCGTGTGGACGTTCTAAGGCAACGCCCGCCTATGCCAATAGGCTGCCTGTGTACGCAATGGTCTCGGCGAATGGTATGGGATCATTCAACGAGGTTGTAGACAGGCTCCTTGGGTGTCTTATGGCGTTCCCTGTATTTAGCCAAACCAAAATCCATTCACCCCCCCTTGCCCAACCTCACGCGTTGTTTGAGTCTCCTCCAGCCCGATTGCCCATAGGTGCCTGTGATACAAGTGGCCTCAGCGGCGCACACCTGCCTCAACGATTGTCTACCCACCTGAAATGTTTGGTGCGCCTCTTGGTAATGGACCAGCAGCTCCCAGGGCAGGCCTGTGAAGACGCAATGTGGGCACTTCAGTCGGCCATCCTGCTCCTTCAGATGCCAGGTTTCTCCTGGGAAGGCATCAGCATGCTCCTTTTCTCGAAAAGCCATCCGAACC
Organism: Chalciporus pseudorubinellus; assembly: GCA_038092895.1. Taxonomy (NCBI): domain Eukaryota; kingdom Fungi; phylum Basidiomycota; class Agaricomycetes; order Boletales; family Boletaceae; genus Chalciporus; species Chalciporus pseudorubinellus. The sequence goes on along the minus strand of JBBPRG010000354.1, from coordinate 9,304 downwards.
GAACGTGTAGAGAGTCAGTTTCCCCCCTTCGTTGTGCTTGGCCTTGACATGACGTTCAAGTTTACGAGCTCCCTGTTGATCGCATACATGAAAACAGTATGGGCAAACGACCTTAGGCGACATGGTGGCTCCCAACCAACCAATCTGCCTGTATGCCTTTTAAGTAGATTTGGGTCGAGAAGACCCTGCCTTCCCTCTCTCCATCGCTAGGATTCCCCCCGATCCCTTTTAACCTAGGTAATTTGTATACCATACCCCTCCACAGGCTTGGCTCATCCCCCGTCTCCAGCCGACTTGGTCGTCACAGAATGCCATCCAGTGCCTGCAGCGGACCCGCTGGTGTAGGCTGTGTTTTGTCTTCGGACTTGGTGCTGCTAGTTTCCCAGTTACGGCATAGGCAATCACGTGACTTCACCAGCTCACCTGTTCGGGACATTCGTGTCCATCCCCTCCTTAGCCTCCTGCTCAACATCCATTACCTGTCCGCGTGCGAGGACAACCACGAACATCCCATAACCTTGCCCTAACCTTTCCCTGTTTTCGTTTCATGCCAACAACGCACCCGCCATATGTGTAATGGTAATCCCCTATCTTGTCGCTGTCTTGCATCACCAGCAGATATGGAAACGAACGCTCAACAAGTGCCAGATGGGCAGCATCCCTCCGTGGATGTACCCGAAGACCGCTTACAGGCTATAAGTCACCTGCGACTCGCCATGCAGCCCATACAGGAACCAGGTCCTCATTCCCTAGGCTCCTTCAAGGGACGACAGGAGCGCATTCGACGCATTACCCAAGCTTTACAGCCGAGCTCTATACCTGAGCCTCTCCTAGATGATCTCAGTCACGAGCAGCTGGAGGCCTTGCACTGCTCTCTTTCTGGGCATGGGGTATATATCACAGGTGCAGCTGGTGGGTGGTTTCTCGCCTCAAAGCTGATGTCGGTGCATGCTAAGCCCAACAGGCACGGGGAAAACATACATCTTCGGTCGAATTGTTGAAGCCCTCCTTTACAGGCATGGCTATCGACCTGCCGTTGCCATAACAGCCAGTACCGGTATGGCAGCCTCCAGAGTTCAAGGTAGCCTTTTTTCCTCTTTCCCCTAACCCAGCTCTGACAGAAAACCCTTATCCAAGGCCAGACCCTGCATTCTTGGGCAGGTTTCAGCAATCCTCTGATGACGGTGGAGAGCGCTCTAGAGAAGGTCAGCAGGCATAGGTCGACCCTTTATCGTTGGGTTGAGGTTAATGCCCTCATGATTGATGAGCGTGAGTTTCTCAACGCATGCAGCCAATACGGCCACTTAACCCTCAGTATCAATGATTGACGCGAGGTTTCTGGACCTTATTGATGCCGTCGCTCGCATCATTCGGGGATCTAACCTACCTTTTGGCGGAATTCAGGTAAGAGCTGCCATATCCCTACAATGTATGCGCCGTTGCTCAGCCTCCTACCTCAGCTTATTACATCTGGCGATTTTTTTCAGCTACCGCCATGTGATCCCCCAGGGGAGACGGCCAGATTTGCCTTTGAGTCCCCTTCATGGCTTAGGGCTACGCAAAGGTTCATCCATCTCCAAGAGGTTCATCGACAAACGGATCCAGGTTAGAGGTTTAAATCACCTGATGCTTTTGGCATAACAACCTGTCGCCCATTCTAGCATTCATCCGCCTATTGAATGAATGTAGGCTAGGGCTACCACTGCAGGAGTCTATCGGGATCCTTCGCAGCCTCCATCGCCCCATTGATCCCCTACTCCCTCCCCGAACGAGACCCGTCGAACTTTATGCCCTCCGACGCCTGGTCGCGCATACAAACGCTCGCCATCTATCACGACTTTCTGGCCCCCCATACCAATATTCCGCAGTAGACGGTGCTAGCCACCCAGAGTCTCTGCCATACTACAGTGATATTCCCGTGGATCCCTTGGTCGTTTTGAAAAGTGGCGCCCAGGTCATGCTTAGAAAAAATCTTGGGGGTGGGTTATTCAATGGCTCCGTTGGCTGTGTGGTGTCTTTTCACACCGAGGGCGACATGGCTCTTGCTGGATGCAGCCATGCACAGTTGGGGGAGGGTTGTGTTCGCCACGTCGATACCCACTGTATCCCTCTCTCATCTAGCTCATCTCCGGATGCGTATCCACTCGTTCGCTTTCAAACTCCGACGGGAGTCGAGTATGTGCTCTGTCGACCGGAGGTGTTTAAGGTAGAGGATGCTCGTGGTCAGATCGTTGCAATCCGTACCCAAGTGCGTACCCTGTTCTCATGTAACCCGTCCCTACACATGAGTCATGGCAGGTGCCGTTGGCCTTATCGTGGTCAATGACAATGCACAAGTCCCAGGGACTAACAATTCCTAAGCTTGTAGTGGATTTCAACGGAATCTTCGCACCAGGTGGGTTGCTCGTGTGGTTATTGAAGGTAATTTGACCCACATACTACCCAGGACAAGCCTACGTAGCGCTTTCTAGAGCACACTCACTGGATGGCCTCCAGGTGGTCAATTTTGATCCACACCGAGTGTGTACGTTTGGCCTCCCTACTTGAAACCTGGGCTGACGCCTTCACTCAGATCATGGCTGACCACAGGGTAACACGATGGCACGTCGAGGCTTTTCCATACCAGTTTGGATAGGCAGAGATGTAACTTCCCATTGTCGCTTTAATCTATAACAGAACCCCCGTTGATCCCGTTTCGACCGAAAAGGATTGATGAGCTTAACTCATGCTTGGATAAAAGAAGCTCCTCCCTCGGGTGTTTGTTTGTTTGTTCGTTTGTTGCGGTCCTCGCCTTTTCGTACCAAACACTGCCCTTGCCGTCAACATCTCCCTGCCACCATGCGCTGCGAAAAGAAGTGCCCATTCTGCCTAAAATCCACGCCCGATTCTGTGAGGCATATGGATACCCATGCAGAGACCCCTTCCCTGACGCTCTTCGCCTTCGGTATGCACCCACCGTTCATATACCGTGACCAACCTTTTACACCCCCCAGATAAAATGTACCATCTCACCGACAAAGAAGACGGGTACCAATGCCCCCTATGCGCCTTCATAGGCCTCCCATATGACATCTACATGCACTTTTGCTCCCACATCGGCTTCAAGGCGAGCAGTCTCCAAAAAATTTTACCCATTCCTTGATGCTGACATCCTCACATTCAGCCCACTTCCCCTGATGATGGGGAGGACTCGGACTCCGAGGATATATCACCGCAGCCTCCCCCCAAAAGGCGCAAGGTCGAAGATATATCTACCGACCTCACTGCCAGTAGCTCCCCTGAAGATGTACCGCGAGCATCTCGGACGGTCGAAGGCACACCACAATCCTCCCTGCCTCTGTCGGTGGCCACTTCCAACAAGAGCACAGGCAATCCATTTCGTTGGAGGGACCCTCTCCAACCTGGGAATCCTACGCCAGCCTCGAAGGCTAGCTCTTCGTGCTCCCAGTCTGGCGGTCATCAAAGACTAAATCCCCCTGTTGCCCAGGAACCTGAAACCCCAACCCCTACGCAGAGCACCCGCCCTCTAGTCACGTCTTTAAGCACCAAACACCATCAGACCAAGTCTCCCCTCTCCCAATCCCAGGTGCCGCCAACTGTTAAATCCAACCTGAGTGTCAACCTTTCCCAGCAATCCCCCGTTGTCTCTAAGTTCCTTAACCTCCACAAAGGCACCTGCATGCTTCATACCCTCCTTCGTCGACGGCAAATGCATCCGCATTCCACACTTGCACACTGCGACCTCGCTACCTGGATTCAGAGCTCTGAATATCAGGCCTTTCGAGCCACATTTCGATCAGCCAAGAGTCAGGGGCGCTGTTCGTCTTGTGGATGCCCTAAGGTCGACGGCGTGTCACATGATGGCGAATGGAATGGACACGCCCGCCTTTGCAGCGACGAAGCCCTTCAAGAATGGGTCCTCGGCCTTGCCTTTCACGTCTGGGGCTTTCCCGATTTGCGCAAAAAGACACTTCACCTGCTTGGCATTCCGCTCACCTCATTTGGATCAGACATGGATGCAAGCAGTAGGTTTGCCCTGTGGTTGGGACAGAAAAACGGACGCGATATTTCTTGGGTTGCATCGAACCTACTCGACTTACTTTTTGTGATAGCATCCAACTCCAATAGTCTCTTCGGTGGGTTTGATACTGCACAGGAGTAATACGTAGTTCAACCTCGTATGTTTCTGGGTTCCCCCCTTTCCCATGCATGCAAAATGACATAGAATTCTTGAGCCGAGTCAACGCCGTGATCAATAGCGCCCCCACTCATCTCAATGGACGACCTGGTTGAACTCAAACAAACTTGAGAAGACCGGGCATGCTGAAGGCGTGATTTCCTATCGGAATTCGATGCAGCAGGTGTAGCCTGACTGACCATGGTTGTGTCAGCAGACAAAATAGGTTGTTGGTTAGAGTCGATGGGTCGCCGGTGATTCATTGATCGACGCGTTCTTGACTTGGAGGGCATGCCTGTGACACCATGCCTTCATTTCTGAACAAGGTATCCGATTATAAGAAGCACGACGACAGGGAGGCCTCTCGTCGATCTCGAGAGCCTTCTGACGGCACATTACTTGATGGAAAGTACGAGGCCATATCACCCGTCGTTTCCCCATCCGCCATTACATTCGCAGAAGCTCAGTCAAACAGAGACGCTGAGCACGATGCCAGCTTCTCCATTTTTAGACCTAAACCTCATGGCGTATACCAGAAAGCTGCTCAGAAGCGTCAAGAGGTCATCCCTCAGCTGGTCCCAGGGAAAATCTGGATTCTCGTGTCCTTGGCGTTGCTTTCGAGGCAGATCCGGACACCCAACTGGTTCTCGACGACGATGCCATTGGCGCGAAACATCTCAGTCCTTTGGAAGCTCTCATTCTCATCCGGGCTTGTGCACAGGCTATTACTGAGCGAGGTAGGCTTGCGTGTCCTCTCCATTGCTCCTCCTCTCATCTTACCAAATCGGGTTTAGAGACGCTTGGAATCATGCACCCCCATCGGTTCTCCACTTCTCCTGACGTCCAGCGCAAGCTCATTTCCCTATTCATATGCTCCTTAGCACCTCAAAGTCGAACAACCACGCCCTCTCCAACCTCAACTTCTCCCACGACAGCGTTTGAAAACGAGCTCCATTATACCTGTTCACCTCACGGTGTGGCTGCCGCTATTTGTTGGGGTCTCCGACATCTCTCGCTCGAGAACAGTCGTTTCAGTAAAGACTCCTCCGAATGGGCATGGTATAATGCTTTCTTCAATGATGCCTCATACCCTTTTGGAGGTGTCTCTCAGCAGCTGCTGCCTCAGTTGCCTGCATCTCACATTGAGTTAGTCGTCACGACGCTCGCTTTGATTTCCTCGCTTACTTCGCATGCAGGGAAAAACAGTATCTCAGGGAGCAAACTTTCCAAGTTCCTGGGTCTCTGGCTCCTTGCTGTCACTCGGTCCGAACAATCCGATGATTGGGACCACTTTTACGGTCGCTGGGAGCATGCAGGTCGCATTCTCGAACGCTTGTTCCTTGCTTGCTTGAGTTGAGTATCTAGTGGTGCGACTCGTTTCATGTCGACTGACCATATCATAGGGCTGAATCTCTCTCCCAGCGTCTACCTACGTGTTTTCAGGAACTAAACAAGTACTACCTGTACAACAAAGGTTCCTCCGCCACCGAACTATGGAGTTTTCTTTTCCTCTTATTTTTTTTAGCCTGCGTCTCGCTCGTCAAATCTCTATCCCCCTCTCCCCTGTCTTCTTTTCTATCCCCCTTCCCTCTTCTTATTCCTATTTGATGCACGGGTACGACATGTACATATCCTTTGTGGCATATCCAACCCACTGTTTTCCCTCCCATTTTCTTCCCTCAGTTTTCTTTTCCCTCTGATTTTTGTTGACCAGCTTTGTACCATCTATGTTGGTGTATTTTGCATATGCGTATACCATGTAGGATATATCCACAAAATCTGTCTGTACCTGCCTAAAGAAATCTGCGTGGTTCCATCACCTATCCATTGACGCCCTCCTCGACCCCTCACTCCTCGACAGCCTGAGATCGTGGGTTGACCGCTCCCCTCGCACTCACACTCACAACGGGATGGCCCGACAGTCGCGCTTGAGCCACGCAAGCGTGCGTTCGTCCTTGCCCTCCAACAGTGGTGTCACTTTCGATTCCACCTCGGCGTGATACTCGCTCATCCACGTCTTTTCTTCGGCCGTCAGGAGTGATAGGTCGATCAGGCTCGTTTGGATCGGGCCAGCACGTTGTTCTGATCCCCGCCCACAATGCCCACCCACAACATGGAGAACATGACCCTCGGCAAACCCTCCTGCTCATCTCGTAAACTAGACAGAGAAGATCTTCAATCGACATTGCAGAGATATCCGCCTCCGATAGCTTCTTCGAAATCAGAGGTACCTCCATCGACATCGTCCGAGCTTGGTCCTCAGGAAGTCGCGGTCCTCGGGGGGAGGCCCACGGCGAAGCTCAACTGTGTGGAGTTTCAGAGTCAGCCTTCGCGGATGTCAAGATTGTGGGGTGGCACGGTTACTCACGAATACCAGCAGGCTTGGTTCTCCTCGACCATCTAGAGCGTATATAGGAGGAAATGAGAGGCTGACAGGAGGTCTCGATCAAGGGGAGCTGGAGAGGGTCGCCGTGAATACGATGTGCCGAAGGGAAGCGAGGACCGCGTGGAGGGTGTGCGACCAGCCGCTGTATACGAGACAGGGGGTTAGAGAACGGAGGCAGCGACAGTGAAGACGGTAGCCAAAGCAGTGCCGGTTTTGACCTGCCGTCTGCGCCAGGTTTTACGGTACATGTTATTTTACCGAATGATGAATGGACGGTCATGAAATGATCGGCTTACCAATACCACCTAATCGGATTTCATTCGCAAAGAAAGTAGCGCTCTCATGAAAGTTGGCATAGCAGTGGGGGGTACGAGTAAATATAAAGCAATTGTGACGAGCGTACTGACTCCTGGGATAGCGCTTGACTCACATGAACATTCACGTGATTGAATCCACCCGCGATTTCGAGTCCTGTTGTAAAACCTTCAAGCTTTAGCCTAACTGTCTTTCGCCTGTCATACCACCTACAGGTAAATCCCCATACACATGCCGAATTACACCATCTAATCGACGCCGTTTTGTTTCCTCCCATGATAACAAAACACCCCATACAGCTTCCTACGGTTGTGCACACCTGTAGCGCCTCCGTTTTTCCGCGGATTCTCGTCGATCCTTCAAGTTTGACCCTCCTCTCGCTTATCCACACTCACTTCCATGGTAGGCCAGTCAACCTCTTGGATTTGTTGCTATTCATATGGGTATAGGCTCAGCTTCATGGCATAATTCGAACACCGTTCTGTAACCTGGTTGCCTCGCTCAACGAGGCGCTCCTTCAGGAGGTCAGTCATGCGCTTTCTGGTGCTGATGACTGTGAGGGGCATCCGTTGGACTACGGTATGCCCAGCCTTACAACACCCACACCACCTCCTATCCCACCCCCTATGGTCCCATCGCCCGCTGCGTCCGATGCAGCCGCGTCTAATGCAATCCCCACCCGGACTACCCCCTCCTCTGGTACAGCTCAGGGGAAAAAGATGGCGGACAAACTTCGCCGTCAGAAGAAACGCGCTAAGATGCGAGTGGAACAGCCTGGGCGACCCCGTCCATCCTTATCGAAAAAATTCGCCATTCCCAAGTCCCTCAATATCAAGTTCAATGCTCATAAACTGGCCACGGCTCGGGGCGCATTCGTAGGGCTGAAACAAACAGGCTCCGGAAAGGAGCGCACCCTTGAGGGGTTGATTCGAGATGGCTTTGAGGTTATCGAATGGGATGGACGGTATGTTGGCAGCTCCTCAACCTCGATTGCTAAAAAACGGTTTGCATTAGGACCCCGTATGTGATTTTGGATACTGACGACCGCATTATTGCTGCCTTGGCTGGTCGTCCGGGTGCAGCTGATTGGGATGCAGTTGCCACTGAGGTTAGCGACCTGCTTCTAGCAACTGGAAAGGCATCCAAGGCATCCCCGTGGGGTCGGCGTGGCAAGTTCACCTCCCTTGCAACGGGCGTCTCGTATGGCGGGGGTCAAATGGTATGTCCCGCCTCATGATCTACCTGTGACAGCGGTGTTGACTTAAAAGGCTCCGGGTAATTTGGCCCATACCGAGGGTAATCGAAAAATCCTCGCAGATATCATTGCCAACAAGGCTGTGAAACGGGTTGCAGGTTTCATGAGCAGTGCGTTTTCATAGGTTGTCCTGAAGGGTTAGCTGACAAACGTGCAGGTGCATTTGCGCTCTATGCTCCTAAAATTTATCAGGAGTACAACAGCTCCCTCGGGAAGCTGTTTCAGCGCCATTCTAACCTCCGGAAACTATTCCCCAACAGCGTCTTCCCCACTGCGAGCTTTAACTGTGGGCGTCGTGTCGTTACGGTTGAGCACGTCGATAACGGCAACGTGCCATATGGACTGTGTGCAATCTTTGCATGTGGCTCCTTCAACCCTCTAACGGGAGGTCATCTTATCCTTTTCACTCTCGGCTTGGTCATTCAATTCCCCCCTGGTTCGGTCGCCCTCATTCCATCCGGTACCATCAAGCATGGCAACGTTGCCACCCAGCCCCACGAAACAAGGCAGTCGTTCACCCAATACTGTCCCGGGGGTCTGCTGCGTTGGGTGGAGTACGGCTTCCAGTCTGTCAAATCAAGCCCTGACTCCCTGAGGAAGTGGTTCCAAGACAACCACGATGCACGCTGGAAGAGGGGCGTCGGGCTGTTCTCGAGGGTAGATGAGCTTGAGTCAGACCGTAGGTTGGTTTTTAACCTCAGGGCTTCGGATTAGAACAACATAGTAATCAGTCGTTCATGCCATTGTTGAGCCAGCGCTAGTACTGGCACAGTGTAGCAATGATTCAACTACGCATCTACAAACACCAACCTCCTCCTGCTTGGCCACTTCATCTGGTCGTTGGATATATATGCCTCTCCCTTACCGGTGTTCAAAGCTCGGGGCTGGAATGATCTACGTGGTCCGAGACTTTTTATTTGGGGACGATGGTGGGGTTAACAACTCGACGGCGACCAGCTCGAATGTTAATGAAATGACCTGGTCAGATTGATGGGTCATCATCGTGTGGCGGTGATTTTGGCCGTAAAGCCTTTTATCTCTCACCGCCATGTTTCCTCGACGTCCCGCTCACAAGACATGCCCAGCCCGATTGGACCCAGGCGCCCTTTCAATCTAACCCACCCACCAGCTGTCCAAAGCCCCTCCCCCCACCCACAGCGGGAGTAGCAAC
>JBBPRG010000353.1:0-13851 GCA_038092895.1 Chalciporus pseudorubinellus | reverse complement strand
CACGGAGAGAGAGACAGGACGAGGAATCGATAGGGACGAGCTCATCGACTGGTACCTTGAGCTCAAGGAATCGGAGCTTCAGGACGTCGAGGAACTGGAATACGAGAAAGATCTCATCGCGAAGCTTTTGAGAAAATTAGTGAAGGTAGACATCGTTTCGTTCGCCCTTTGGGCTCGACTGAGAACTTTACGCCATGCAGGACGGGTACTTGTTGGAACTCCGTGGGGACGTTCAAGATTCGCTGCCAGAATCAGCAAGCGATGCAACAACGGCACAATCTTCTACGGGCCAACAAGATGGTGAGAACGTGCGTGTATACTATATGGTTCACCCCTCGGTAGATACGGAGGGTTCGTCGTCTCACCCATGAGAGTGGACTAGGGTGTTGGTTCGTCTTGGGTTGCTTCGTATGTTGTTCAAACTTGAAGTTGTTGTATCTCAATGCTATCGTCAAAATGTACACTCTCTGCTGCTACTGACGAGTGGGACTGACCAGGTCCAGTGGGAATTTTTCCAACACATTACGATACAACATGCTTCTATGTCGCTTTATGGGGCCACCTGTGTAGCAAAGCCCACCACGATCGCACGAATCTGGCTCGTAGATTCAGTGCGACCCCCTGCGCACGACCAACTTGAATCTGCCTTTTGTTGCTAACTTACTTCGCCGTACCACCCTCAGGCTGAAGGATGTGATTGAAGTTATCTACTATTGCCATTATTTGGCCACCCGTGGGAATGCCTGTCTCTACCAGTCACGGCGGTGTGGTTCTTCTTATGAGGCTGCTGTCAATGTCATGCTGTCAGCACTACACGCCCGGGCATAAAAAATGTGGCTAACATATTTGGAAGGGTAGTTCCGAGCCAAACATTAGAACGGTCTCTAGTAAATAGTACCCGCGCGTGGCATACTTGGTGATTTTTTAAATTACCCCTCATATCACTGGCTTCCGGGCTGGGCCGTAGTCCTGGTCGGTGAGGGCCTGATATGGCCAAGTGCTGAGATCATGACCGGCAATAAGTTGCTTGGCACATATCGTGAGATGTGATTGACCAACCCTTTATTTGTGATCTCGCACAAGGGTCCAAGGGAGAATACCTGGCAGATATCTGCAAACCAGTCCCTGTAAGATGCCATCAGATGGATGTGGAAATTAGATCCCGGTGAAATATCACTCCTACATGTGGCACGGGCATGCATCTGATGTCTCCTCTTCTGTCTCAAAGGTATATCGAGGAAGAGATATAGACACAGTAGACTCCCCAAACATCGATATCAGACTCAGTCAGGCAAGAAAGTCATCAACCAGGTAGCATTCATCTAGCCCATGGGACCATGTATACGTGCTATAAAACCAAGAAGGATCGAGATTAAAACCATGCAAAGATAGAGCAAACTCGGAAGAGGAAGGGTAACAATAAGGGACAAGAAAAGATGGGAACTAGGAGGAAGTAAGGAGCAGCGGTGATAAAAAGGGAAAACGATGAAGCAAGCAGAAGATCCGGGGGAGGGGAGGAAGAACAATCAAGGGGGGGAAATAGCGACCATAAAAACACAACGCGGAATCATGGGCAAGCTGCCGTCCACACCAGCTCCCGCTCAATCGTTTGTTGCCACTCCGGTGGGGTGCCGATGAAATTTTTGTCCAAGTGACGCCGGCCGGGAAACTCGTGTAGATCCAACATGAAAATTTCAGAGAGGGTCCTGGATTATATCGAATGTGAGCAATCGCGAATCAAAGATAATCTCGGTGCATACTCCAAGTAAAGCTTCTCCTCAACTTCACTACCGCGACCACCCGCTCGTTCCCGCGCCTGATTCAAGAGCCTCTGCAATGAGTGGTCGACATACCTCCAATATCTGCCGTCGACGTAAGTGGGAAGGCAGCCATCCCTCTCTGGCAGAAAGCCGGATGTATTCTTGGGATTGGATGATGGTGCTTGGGGCCCTTCGTTTGGGCGTCCGTCCAAATCGCTACCCTCGTCGACATCGGCATCTTGGTCATCGTTATGGCGTGCGTGGGCCGATCCGTCATTGCTACCCCGCTCCCAGTGGCTATCGTCGTAACGCTGCCCCCCCGTTTCTTCGGCCCCATCACCATCGTCATTGACACCTTGTGGACGTTCTTCATTCTCGTCATCATTCTGCATTAACTCGAGCTTCTCTGTGAGCTCCTCCTCGAGTTTATCCAGATCAATACCAAGCACACTTTCAACCCGGTCACGGAGATCGCTGTGGAGGCCAGGTAGGAGGTACATTGAGAAAAGAGCACTGATGGTATTCTTGTCGGTCGTGATGCCAATGTGAAATTCACGATAGCAGCGCCGCTGTGTCTTGAGTTAGCAAAGCCTCTGAGTCGGCATAAAGGGTTTACCAGGAACGCAAATCTTGTCCAATTGCTTGGGGTTATTTCCATACCAATGACTGATTTGGTGCCGACAACCGATTGGAATGTATCCATTATGTTCTTGCGTTTGAAAATCGACTCGGCTATTGATGTCTTGAAGTTGCCTCGAGCGGTGGCGAGATCCTTGGAGACCATTTTATTCAAGAGTATGCAAGGTTGGTCTCTCTCGAAGACCAATTCGGGAACCTTAAAGAGTGCAAGGTTTGCCTTAATGAACGACTTGAACATATAAGTATTCAGGCTGATCGGGCTCAGGTAAAATCTCACCATAATATTAGTCTGTGTATCCAGAACGTATGCGGTGATATTTGGGGAGAGTAAACAGACTGTGAGACGGCTTCTCAAAGCGGCCTGCATGCCCTGCATTAGCGGCATGTAACGGAAAATGCGTGGCACATACCTCGAAGGTCTTTGACATCAAGTAGGCACAGATTGCTTCGTCAGAATCCTCATCCTCATCTTTCTGCTCTTTCAACTGAAGGACCCAGGCTCCGACAATCAATAGCATGGATGCTGTTGTCCTTGCCTATGTGGTGTTGTCAGCTGAAAGTCCTTCGAAGACCCGCCACCTTTACCTCTGCTAACTGCATGAGCGGCTTTGTTGACGAGAGCTTGTTGACCCGGGTAAGCTCTCGTGCCTCCAACTTCAGGCGTTTCCTGTCTTCCTCAGTCAGTTCCGCAGTGGAAGAGTCAGTCCGTTGACGTCGACGGCCGACAATTTGACTGATGGATTCATCAAACTCATCCGTTAACGGACTATTGTGGGATTCTTCACGTGCGGAAGGCCGGAAGCGGTCCAATGCAGAGAACCCACTGTTTTGTCGCGAGTGGGTTTGCCTTGTATGACCGGATCCAGAGTTACCTGGGGCAGCAGCCTGCTCACTGCTGGTTCTTGATGAACTCTGCTGCCTTGGTTGTCGTGTGCGGTATTGACCAAGCAACATGGTGTGACTGTGCAGTTGGACAGAGGGACCCAACGAGAGTTTGTTCTGAATGAATGGTTACTAACCAGAAATTCACACGACCTGATGCACCGCCGGGAAGGAACCCGAACAAAAAAACGATATGTTCATTGCTCTGACCATGAATATCAATACTGATTTGTATATGGCGCCATGTCCATGTCGTAGTGTGAATAGGGAAGGAGGTTTTCATGTGGATGTGGACCCGTGCCAATCGGCATGCCGGGTGCCATCGGGGCCATAGTACTGTGCACACTGGGCAGCGCTGAAGCATGTATCTGAGGCGTTGTGCTGAAACAATCGTACAGTGATTGATATGGGTTGGGGTGGTATCCACCCATGGTGGCGTGCGTGCTGGAATTTGGGGTAAAATGATGGACTGACGATGTGGGAGTGATAGGGAGTTGTTCGATTGAAGCACCTGGATGTTGCGCATGCCTGACGGAAGCGGATGTTGATGGATGGTACACCGGCGCTGATTGTGAGGACGGATGGATGTTGAACAACGAGGGAACTTGAATGTAAGCGGCAGGAGCATTTCGCGTTTGTAGATGATTGCTCGAGTGACTCGGAAGCACAGGGGTTGACATTAATGGATAATGTACTTGCGTGGGCGCTGAATATGAGGACGGAGATAGTTGATGGATGGTGGAATGCGAGGGAAAATGAGGAGCTGAATAGTTCCGCATTGACGAGTAGCTGCTTGAACAAGGCGCCAGGAATGCATCCCATTGGCCCGTTTGAGTGACTGGGTAAGCGGCCATATTGGACTGGGACGGACTTGGAGAGCGGAGAGCAGAAAAGCTTTGGGTCGAAGGACGAAGTGAAGGATGCTGTGGAGGCTGGGAAGCGGACGCAATGGGTTGAGATGATCCAAAAATAGATGCAAAATTTCCCGGTGTCAAGTCACGCGTGGCCGGCGAAGACAGCATGCTGTTGGGAATGGCGAAGGTGGAAGCAGCTGGTGTCCGAGTCGATGGCATGCTGTTGGGAATAGCGGAGACGGTAGCCAGGATGGGGGGTTGCAGGGAGGATGCGGCTGTACTCAAGGAAGCCTTTTTGGTCGTTGTTTTTGCCTTTGTTTTGCCTTTAGGCTTCTTCGTGGCATGCTCGAATGCCGGTCGCGCTTCGTTTAGATTCTCTGGAGCAGCGGGAAGGGGATCTGAGTCTGTACTCATGGCATCCTTGTTGGTCCGCTTCTCCTTCAATTTTGTGAGGGCAAATGTTCGAATGGCGCGAATGTCTGAGTCGGCAACTCGAACAGGGCTGTCGCGAAGTGGTTCGGGGAGTACAGATTTGATATGAGAGTAGTTGTGGATCGAGTAGGTATTGAGAAGAAACAAGCGCGTTGGCTGATGCTTCACAATCACCTTGGTACGTGAGCTGAGGACGCGTTCTTGTTGGAGGAATACCTCAGTGTGCTCAGCACATTTGGCATCAACACAATTGTGCTGGACATTGACGAGGCAAACAACATCCTAAGTATCTTCAGGATCAGCGAGCACTGGCCGCGCGGGAATTTTTTTACCTGAAACGCTTGGATGACCACTTCCTCGTCGGTAAGCTCGAGTACAGGCAACTGTACCAATGGATGAAGAGCATCCTTGAAGGAGAAAAGCTTGAGGGCGATATATCTGACAACACGCGGACCATCAGATGCAAGGAGAATTTCGGAGATTTGACCAATATAGTCCTGAGGTGAGAAGATGAGCAATGATAGCGCGTGAGGATATAAAACTGATGACAACCTTGGAACGACTGGCATGATGGAATATAACATGAGCCCCCAATGCTGCTACTTCACCGCCGACAGTAACAAATGATGCTCCCTTGTAGAACATCCTGGTGTCCAAAATTCCCGCGAGCGTCGCACAATGGGTATGGGGCCATGGGAAGGGAATGACCGAGGAGCTCTTCAAGTTCCCGGGCGTGGAATTTAGGATTGAACCAGTTCCGGCTGTGGAAATGAAATTTTTTTAGTGATTGGTCGAATGCGATGATGAGTTGTGAGACTCACCGGATGATTGGGGGTTACGCAGGTTGATGCCCAGCAGCTGAGCTTGCTCGGTATGTGTTCGGAGGTAGATTTGCACCTCCTTACTACCCCTCACCCATTTCTTCTGGTCGGCGTTGAACCAGAATCCACCAGTAGCTATGTGCTTGATAATATCCTGACGTGCGAAGGTTTTGCAACTGTCTCTGCTGGGTGCCTGACGATTGCTGTGGATGCATGATAGACGGAAAACGTGGTTGAAGGATTCATAACGCTCCGTTGAGAAAATAATGCCAGGTCCAAACCGTCGAATATAAGCGGGAAGATGAACGAGGAAGTGGAATTTTGGTTTGCTGATCAGGATGCTCGGTGCACACTGGGCGGTGATGTTGAGAAAATCGTTGATGGTGCGGGTCAAGGTTGCGAGATACTTCTCAGTGTTTGGAATGTTGGTATGCCAAATAAGGACCACCAGTTCACCGATCACCGACCAAGCTTGTAGAACTGTTCTGGGGACGAGATCATAAACGAGGAATGGCATCACCTGTGCCAGGCTCTTGAAGTGCTTTCCAACCAAGCCACCTTTGTACCGACAAATATAATCCGCATTCAGAGACGGTGCATTCAGGCCGTTTTTCTCGATGGAGTCTAGGCGACTTTGGAACACATCCAGCTGTCTGGACTTGTCAAGAAGGAAGGCCGTCTGTGCCCAAAAATATTTTACGACGCCGAGAAGAACCGTATGCAGGATTTCAGTGGGTGTATCAATGTGAATATCTAAAATTCCTATCAATGACTCGTTAGCAATGCGGAAACTCAGAGGGATATGATAGTACATGCCCTCCATTCCGATCAACGGATTCATTGCCTCACGCACGCTCCTGCCATTCAAAAGCTCGTGCAACTTGTCCTCCAAAACCTGCTTAGTCTCCTCGTCCGACTTCGCCGGATGCCCCGTTGTCCGTTTTCGCAACTGTTTTCCCAGCTGAACCAATGTATCAATAATGCTACTCATTGTTGAATCGCGGACGCCCGTGGATGCTGTTGATGCCTTAAGCTTCTCTGTCGCTCCTGAGGCCATTGACAGCTGTACTTGTTCTTCGATTGTTGTTGCTGTCTTCTCTGCTGCCCGAGGCTCGCCTTCCTACATATCAAGTTAACCATGTCTATCTACTTGATAGCGCATGTGACTCGAATGCTTACAGCGAAAATGCTGTTGTATCCTGGCTCACTCTCCTTGTATGCTTTCGTACCACCAACATTGCACGTCCGACAGAAATAATTACAGTTCAGGCCAGCATGGCTGCACTCCTCGGCCTGCATAGGATTATCTCCAGCAAGAAATAAGCCATATGGAAGGAGGAGGACTTCTTCCTCTTCTTTGCAATCCCATGCAACGACACCTGATTCATGGGCCTTTCTGTTGTGCTTTCAGTTGTGTCATATCAACAGGACATGTACGACACCTACCGAATCGAGTCTCTCATTGCCCCCATAAGTTCCATTGGTGATGCGTGCGGCGAAGAGGTAACGAAACGGACACAGAACTCTTTCTCCAGCATCTCACGAGGTAAATTCGCGTTCGACATGTAGATTGCGTGATGCTTATTCCACTGTTTAGAGACGTTTCCTGAAACGTCATCCATGAATATAATCAAAGGGACTGTATAAACCATCCGGCCAGCTGCTTTCTGACGGAGCGGGTTTGGATCGAGACTCGCAAATGCCTTTGATGAATCTACCAAAGGGCTGAATTTCCAGTCAATTTACTGTGGACCAGTCACGTACCAGTGAGACCACACTCGAGTTCACCGGGTAGTGAGCACAAGTCTTCATAGTTCTCCTGAAACATGGATGTTGGAAGAATTTCTTGCTCGTCATTCACAATGAATCCTTCCTGGGAAACAAATTGATGATAAGTTGCTAGATGCTTCCGAACTTCATTGAAACCTACTGGGGTGCGTGTAGCAGAACGTCCGAGAGCGAGAAGGACCTTGTCATGCGAGCCGGCACAGCCGCCCATCGAAGAACCACTCTCATCATTTGATGCGAGGAAAAAGCGTTCCGGAAAAAAATATTCCCCTGACTCGTCTCGCAGAATCTCATTCACAAAATAAATCTTTCCTCGGACACGAGCGGCGGGGGATGAGGGCAAGTCAAGTAACATCTTCTTCCCATGGAAGACTTCTGACATACCACCGCGCGTGTCTTCGGGGTAATCTTGCATAGCGAAGCGCGTGATTGGATTGGCATAGTCCTTGGTGACGTGTCAGCGAGTTAACATTGATGGATGTGGCAATCACACAACTACCTTTGCAATTGCTCGGGCTACATCATTCATGTAGAAAACATTACCCGCTGCTGAGGTAACCTTCTCGGTCGGGTTCCCGACAGCATCGCAGATGCCCTCCATTGTTTTCTGAACAGAGCACATTGTTGGGACATCAACAGCACCTAATTCCTTCGCCCAGTTCAGAATAGCACTCTTTTGCGCCCGCGAGAATGGAACACGTGCGGAACCGAAAAGCAATGCAGTCAGGAAGTGCTGCAAAATATTCATGATACTATATCAACGATGATGATGTCGGGTGTAATGACTTACTGATTTCGACGGCCAAGGATAGTAAGGGTTATCAGTCGAAACATTCGCCTGAGTTTCTTTGACTGGGATCTCAGAGTGAGCTGGAAGAAAGAAGTGAGAAACGAGAAACGAGAAACGAGAGAGGAAAGAACCCGAACAAATGATTTACGTTGTGAGGGTAATTCGTCGTCCTGCTCCGATCCATACATCTCATCCATAAGTTCATCTGGGGGAGGGGGAAGAACTATCCTGTCGGGGACAAAGGTGTTATTGAGGAGAGCAGCCTGCAGCTCAGAAAAGAGGTCGGCATCGGGATCACTAAATATATTGTACATGTTCTGCCGAAATTCTTCCCTCCAGAGCGACGAAAGTGGAACCTGGTCCAATGGGTCAGTGGTGGTTAAACCGGGCTCTCCAGGCGTTGGGATCGCGCAATCCCGCGCTGTGGGCTCGTGATATTGTGGTACTATAATCTCCGGGGACTCATCATGTACCTCCGATGCAGGATTAGACACTGCGGGCTCAACATGATGCTGCAGTAAATTCATCCGAGTCTCTGTCTGGTCAAAATTGACCAGCTCCGGCTCCGGATCATTGTAAATGTCCATACGATCTCCATGCCCAGATGGTCCCTCGTTCTGTGACAATCGTTCGAGCCGCCTGGTGCACACAGTGTGAATGAGCGTTGAAATACATCTCCACCACTGGAAGCTACCTACTGCCGATGAGCCGCTGAATATCGACAATGCCGGGAAGTGTCGAGATGATCGGAGACGTATCGACGCTCCATTATGCGTGGTCTACCGTTCCGTGTGGGGCAAACTGTGCACTCCACACGCTTGCGGTTTGGATCGGAAAATCGTAAAACTTCAAAGGCAGTGGGGGTTAATAATCAGTGATGAGCGGGATACTCGTCTGATCACTTACTTTCACCATCTATCAAATTCAATGCTATTTTTGTGTTCTTCATGTTCTTGGAGATTGCTCGAGAAGCACGGTGGGCAGTGGACTCCAAGTTGTGTGTCGCGACTTGGACAACGCCGAGCGTGTTTGAGTCACGTGAACTTGTGATTTCTCTTGTCAGACTCACACTGTCACAAGTCACCGCAAGTGCTTTCCACGCTCAACGCTCAGCGCTCACCAATGGCGTCGAAAATCTCGGTCGTTCGCTCAGCCATCTGCTTTGATGAAGAGGAGGATACCCAATATGTGCAACCCATTCTCATCTACTTCTCTGGTGCTCTGCCAAAGCATCTCCTTCACGACACCGTTGTGAGTCGAGTTTACTCTGTTTTGCTTTTTTTTGTTCACTCTCGCTGATTTGTCACAGCCCATCGAGGTTTCTGTCACTGTTGCACCAGAATATTGTTCATTTATCAGTCCAATTGTGGGCGCCGTCCCAGAAGACGCCTTTTCATGCAAGTCCGAGTCCAAGTTGTCAGTCGTAAGTTAGCTGCAGCATATTTTCGGAACGGTGTTGTTCACCTATCAATGATTTACAGTGCATGAGCGATCGCCACGCAGTCACGAACTTGGATAATTCACCTATTTCCTTCCTGCCTCTCCCTTCCGCCTTTGGTACCCTTGATCACAAACCCTGGGCCTCACTATGCAGCCGCATTCAACGATGGCTTATTTCGACTCCCGATTCGTCTCAACGTTGGACTTGGGGTCGTGACATATTCTGGCTTGCATTCGTTGCCGCACATCCTGATTTTCCGGCGGGCAAATGGCCAATCTGGGACCCTTGTATTCCAGTTGAAGGTACTTTTATTGAAGGATGGATGAGCGGCTCGCTTATGGAAACCATTGTTGGAAACGCGGCCACAGAGAAAACTGTGCATGAACGAATCCGTCTCTGGATTTGGGATGAATTTCGCCGAGTAGTCCCTCTGTTCTACCCATACCCTCTGACTGCAATGTCTTGATACCCACTCGCCCTCAATATGTACCTATTGTCTCTGTAGAACTGCTATTGCTGTTAATGTGAATGTATCCCTTCTGCTCTTTAGAATCTTCCCTGTTCGAGTCACATTCAAATAGTTCTTGGTCGGCGTCCGAGTGTCCAGCGACTAATAAATCTCCCGCTTGTTGAATTGATACCTAAGTTATATCTGGCAGATATTGCGCTCAAGTATCTGGCAGATATGGTGTGTCAATAACACCAGGGCATCGAACATTCGAGATCTGGCTGACCATTACATGATGCTTACCATATTTCCGTGCGTTGTCAGAGCGGCATCCACTTGTTTTGCCTCAGTTATATCACGTTTCGGTTCTATTCTGAAGAACGAATCTACTTCATTCGTAAATACTCTGGTAATAGTGGCTAGACAGTCAGGTAAATCTCTACCCAACCCTTTCTGCATTGTATCGGGAATTTAATTTCCTTATCCGGGCGTGTAGCGTGTTTGGAAATCCAAAACGAGTGCTTCCACTGGCAGTTGAAAGCTGTTGGCAACTCGGCTATATTTCCAGATGCCTAGGCTTTTGCGAGCCTGCACCGCCGAGGGCTAGACGAGGATTCTGATTGGACTGAAAAGCAATTTTGTACGGAACTTTACCATCTATCTTCTCATGAATTCCTGAAATTTTCATTTTTCTCCAGCGTGTCAACCAATCACAGTTCTCAAAACCTTCCAAGGGCTTGAAACTGAAACGTTCGTTTCAGCTGTTTCGTCGATGTAGGAACGCCTTCAGAAACAAAACACAGGTTCAGAAAACTTGCTTAACGTGCAGGTTCTCTTACCCAAATCCACTAAATATAAATCAGCGCCGAGTCCTCCTGTGCTGAAACTTCGTGAAACCGAAGCGCGAGCTGGACGAGCGGGATGCTGATCCCCTCTATAAGTACGGCATAAACCAGGGCTACAATATGGCCCCGAGTATATAACAAGAACGCCTTCATTTCTCCCATGCCATCAGGTTTGTGAGTGCACCAACGATGAAATTAGTTTCGCTCTTTACTCTCCCCTTCGCTGCCGCGCTCGTCAAGGCAGGCCATTACAAGGGTTCCCAACACAGGGTCAAGGAGAGCATTGAAGGGGCTCCTCATGGTTGGATCAAGAATGGTCCCGCACCCTCGGACCATCTCCTCGAGTTGAAGATCGCTCTCCCTCAACCCTACTTCCCGACCTTGAAGAAACACTTCTGGGAGATCAGCAATCCCAAGCACGAGCGATATGGCGCCTTCTTGTCCAAGGCCGAGATTGACGAACTCATGGCACCTCACCCTGAGACCATTGATGTAGTCAGCGAATGGCTTTCCACCCATGGCATCCAGGAGGAGCACCTCTACCGTTCATCTGCTCAGGACTGGGTGACCATCCGCGTACCCGTTTCCCTCGCAGAGGAGATGTTGGACACTGTGAGAACCTCGCCTTTTCTCTCTCTTTCGTTCCTGATATATCCACAATTTGTGATTTAGAAATACGATGTCTACACCCACTCTGTTAGCGGCGAGAGTATCGTCAGAACGACTAGCTATAGTCTCCCCGAGTCGTTGCACGAGCATGTTGAGCTCATCCAACCCACCACGATGTTTACTCGCATCAGGCCTTTCAAGACTACGCTGCACTGGTCAGGTACATTGACCTCCGCTTCGCCAAGCCCTGCCACTGGCACCATCACTGGACCGGCTGGCAACCAAGTTGATGCCAGCTGCAACAGTACGGTATGACATTTTATTTTAGGAATATGAACCTCTCTAACTTCCTTGACCACACAGGTTACTATCACGTGCTTGAAACAACTGTACAACTCAGTCGGCTACAACCCCTCTGCTACCAATGGTAACAAGATCGCTGTGACTGCTTACCTCGAGCAGTACGCCAACAACATGGATCTCCAACGCTTCTATGAGTTGGAGGCTCCTATGGCTTATGGCTCCAACTATACCTATGTGTCCATCAACGGTGGTATGAATAACCAGAGCTACGCGGCTGCTGGTACTGAAGCCAACTTGGATACTCAGTTTGCTTTCGGTCTCACTTACCCAACCCCTCAAACCTTGTACTCAACTGGGGGCTCGCCTCCATTCATTCCAGTTCAGGCCTCTCCTACGAACACTAACGAACCATACGCCGACGTGCGCGTTTCATCCTTCTAATTATTGATGCACCATACTGACTTCGTCAACTGTTCGATTCTAGTGGTTGGAATACGTCTTGGGTCAGGAATACCTTCCTCAGACAATCTCTACCAGTTACGGCGATGATGAACAGACTGGTATGTCTTACCTCGCTCCCCATAGGTCGACATATTCTCAGTTTCGCGCCATAGTGCCGTACAGCTACGCAAACCGTGTCTGTGATGGCTTCCTTGCTCTCGGAACCCGTGGTGTCTCCCTCTTGTTCTCATCCGGTGATGGTGGTGTTGGTGATGGTGACGCTGACCCAGCGACTCAACAATGCTACACCAACTCTGGTGTCAACAAGACCGTCTTCATTCCAGCATTCCCTGCTTCATGCCCATAGTGAGTTTACCTCACGCATTCGGCATGTAGCACCATCTGATTGGTTTGTCTCGTTTCAGCGTGACGTCCGTCGGAGGTACCGTTCTCATCCCTGAGATTGCCGTGCCTTTCTCCGGTGGAGGGTTTAGCGACCACGTCAGTGTAGCTTCTTGGCAAGCTTTCCTTCAAGTCGTGTCCTAATATACCATTTCCATAGTTCCCTCGTCCCGAGTACCAGGAACAGGTAGTGACGGAGTACTTGAACAAACTCGCTCCTGGAACCTACGAAGGCCTCTACAACCCGTAAGTCCACCTCCTATCTTCTTCCAACCGCACCTAACATTCACTGCCTCAGATCCGGCCGTGTAAGCATTTCTCCGATCTACTTTCCTTTCTCACATCATACTAACACCCACTCTCTCCCTCTTCTATATTTGACAGGCTTACCCAGACGTCGCCGCACAAGCCAACAACTACACCATGGTCTTACGGAACCAGACAATTTACGTTGCCGGTACATCTTGCTCTTCCCCTACGTTTGCATCCTTCATCTCCATGGTCAACGACGCACGTATCAGCGCTGGCAAACCCTCGCTCGGGTTCTTGAACCCATGGTTGTACCAGACTGGTTACGCGGGTTTGAACGATATCACGACCGGGAATAACCCTGGATGTGGAACTCAGGGATTCAACGCGACTGTTGGATGGGATCCTGGTACGTCGTGGCGTTTTCTTTTCTTTTCTTTCCTGGGTAAATTGATGAATTTTTCGGTGTGTAGTCACTGGTCTCGGTACGCCCAACTTTGAGAAGTTGAAGGCGTTGGCATTGGAAGACTGGGGAATGGGACTTTAGACGCTCGATCCTTGGCTACTTATATTGTCTATAGTGCTATTTATTACCGCATGGCATACCCACTGCGTTCGTTTGCTCACCTGTTCATAAGTGAAGATGGGCTGGGCGGAATGGAAAGAACTTCACTCGGAAAAAGGTGTACTGTTTTTACCCGACGACAATAACTCTCGCTTCAACGTACACTACCGAGGATATTTAATTCCCCCTGACCAGACGATATCTGTTGTCGAAGAGCATCTTGTAGCAAGGTCGCGCATAATGGAGACTGGCTTCATAATCTCGGTACAAGGACGAGCCACTCACAATCCCGAATACCAATGCAAGCGAAACCAACGACCGACGGTAGAGCAAAAACCCGAAAGAAAAGTATCACTGGCATCATCTCCGCATTCTCTTCTTGAACCGTTCCATGACCTACACACGAACACCAACATCCATTGATTAGCAAAACTGACTCAGCGCGCAGACAGTATCCAATCTCAAAACATGCGCACCATTTCGTCCGTCGCCATCTGTGGCTTGTCGGTCCTCGATCTACGTTCATCTTGTGGAGCTAAACCCATCGCTTCCAGTTTCGCGTCGCGCATGATTTCAGCGTCT
>JBBPRG010000352.1:0-13858 GCA_038092895.1 Chalciporus pseudorubinellus | reverse complement strand
TTTCCAAGGCTTGAAATTTGACTCTAAGGGTTGTCCGCTACTACCGGCGGATCGGTGCTCGCGGAGGAGGTTCATCCTCCCCCCTGCTGTACACCAAGCAGGCTCGGGCAAAGGGCAGCAGCAACGCCCCTGTGGCAGCCTGCCATGCCAGTCTTACTTCAGGTCCTCCAAGTTGCCTCCAAGTTGGACAGGAGAAATGATTAAATCATCGATGGATGACTCGGCATCACCCGAGAACGGCATCACCCGAGAACGGCATGAAAGAAAAAAAATCGGTGAAGAGCGTGGCTGTCAGTGCAAGGCCACACCAACCTGGGCCATAGAGAGCAAATATTAAAACTTCTGACCGACAACGCGAGTACGAACTTGAGGAGGACATAACTTACAGTGGCACCAACTAGCGCTATAGCTCGGCCCATGGCACTTTGACTCAGAGTGCTGACTCGGATGTGATCGGAGCGGGCCGCTGGCTTGCGTCATACATAGAGCCGGTAACAGCATTCGCATCCCATGTTTCGACTCGGAGCCTGGCAACTCATATGCTGCGAGACTCGGATCACATCCTCCCGTAGACTTATTCCGAGCTTTCAGCCTGGCGCTGCGAAGCTTTAACATGTCATTTTTACCACTATTTGCTAAACACGTCACACCAGGCAGGCTGCCATCCGTTCTCCACACAAGGACCAGGACCTTCAATTACATCGAGCGGAGATCTCTTTCATCTTCCGCTCCTCCACAACATAATCACACAAGATGGCGCAAGATTGGCCGGCGAACCGCATATGTCGCTGTGTCATTCGGGACGCTCTGGTTCTTGGACAAGGAACTCAATGCCTCCTCCTTGGAACGCAACCTTCGCACCCTATGGACGGTAAGTAATCCAATACGCATTCTTTTATCAAACCGCGGCAAAAGGTGGTTTGCCGTGACACTGCCATCCTCTTACATCGTTGCCTGGGCGGTCCCGCACATTCACCATCCATTTGTCTTGAAATATTTGATTCATTGCCTCTTCAAGCTCATCGAGTCCCTCTTCGAGTGTCATTCAAACCACCTTTTCCCGGACCGAACCCTCTTTCATGTCACAATTTCCGATAAGCCCTGTCGCTGACCCAACTGCATCCAGTGTGCCATGATATCCCTAGACTACAAGCTCAATTTCGTGCCTGAAAAGGCTGACCAAATACCGCAACTTCATCAGCGCGTAGCGGATAGGATGTACAATCTCTTCACTTCGAACGGTGGATTATATATTAAAATAGGTACGCACTCTGACTCATATTTAGCACACTGTTGTGACACAAGCATTCGCACCGCCTCCTTGCAGGTCAGGCGATTGGTGCCAATTCACCGTTGTTGCCACGCCCGATACAGGACAAGTTCGGTCGCCTATTTGATGATGCACCTCAGATACCCTATTCCTCCATCCTTTCTGTCTTCCGATCCGAATTCGGCCGGCCCCCTGCAGGTCCTGATGGCGTCTTCGAAGAGTTCGAGGAACAAGCCATTGCAAGTGCGAGCGTTGCCCAGGTTCACCGCGCAAAGCTCAAGAGTGGCGAGTGGGTTGCAGTCAAGATCCAAAAGCCTGACGTGAGCAAACAGATCGAATGGGATCTCGGTGCCTTCCGCACCGTAATGTGGATATTTGAGAACTGGATGTTTGATCTTCCTGTTTACTTTACTGTTGGTGAGTTTCTCGGGGTTTCTTACAAAGAGTCAGACGCTTATGGTGTCCGTAGATTTCATCAATAGCCACCTTCGGCAGGAGCTCGATTTTGTACAAGAAGCACAGAACGCGCGTGTCACTTCCGAGTTTATTGCCGCGGAACCCCGTCTCGCTGGAAAGGTACACATACCGAAAGTGTACTCCGAATACTCGACGAAGAAGGTCCTCACTGCTGAGTGGATTGATGGAGTGCGACTTAGCGATCGTGCCGCGATTCGAAGACTCATGGGAGAAGAAGCACCCCTTCCTCCGACCTCTCCTACTTCCAAGACTCACCCTTCCGTAGAGGGAGTGCGTTTGAAAGGTGGCGTCAAGTCGATCATGAACACCATGGTGGAACTATTCAGCGCACAGATGTTTAGCTGGGGATGGGTACATTGCGATCCCCATCCTGGAAACATCATCATCCGACCGCACCCCTCGAACCCGACGCACCCACAGCTCGTGTTACTCGACCACGGGCTGTATGTGCGTGTTAATAAGTCCTTCAGGCGTGAGTATGCCACACTCTGGAGGGCGTTATTGGCCGCAGACTGGGACGCCATCGAACGCGTGACACAGTCGTGGGGTATTGGCACCCCTGACTTGTTCGCGAGTGCGACGTTGATGCGCCCAGTCAGGTACGGGAAGAACGGGAACGGGAATGGCAAGACGGAAAAGTTGAATCAGTACGAGCAGAGCGTGCGGATGAAGGAGAAGTTGAAACGGTTCCTGCTGGACACGGACAAGATGCCCAAGGAGCTCATCTTCCTTGGGAGGAACATGAGGTGAGGATCATCGACCGTGACCTGTCCGACGACCTTTTTTTGACGTGACGTAACATAGGATCGTCCAAGGAAATAACCAAGCACTTGGGTCGCCTGTGAACCGCATCAAGATTACTGGATATTGGGCGTCCGCATCCCTCACGACGTCCTCGAACCTCACGTTCACGCAACGCGCACGGGAGTACTGGCATTATCTCGTATTTCGGGGCGTGATGCTGTCTATCGATGTAGCCTTCTGGGTAAGCAATGTCCGCCAATGGGTCCGACGCATGCTTGGAAAGTCTACGATGGGTTTCGAGGACGAGTTGGAGATGGCGATGAGAGGCATGGCTAAAAGCACGTTCGGAGTCGATGTTGCACCCGGGGCCTTTGAGGGGTAGACCGTAATTTACTGAGACTCGATAGACACTTACATTAATGGTATAGATATTCATTGTTCCGGGTCAATTATCGGCGCAAGCAAGCAAAGCTCGCGGTCGCACTACTGTGATGAACGTATGCCTTAGCCTCCATTACACCACACGTTTCCCCATCTATCTTGTGCTACACCCGTCATACCCTTGCCCACCCCTTCATCTCCGTCATCTATGAACCCTACTCCATAACTTGATTCTGCGTTGAACCGTGGCGTAGGACATTTTATCCCAAGAAAGTATGGGCAAGCCCGATCGACGGCATTACACGTCTCGAGGCAAGGTGACAGGGACGTATAATCATAGCTCGCATTCGGAAAGTACGGATTTCTCGACGGAGAGCCACTCGGTTGTGGTACGAGCGCCGTGAATGGGACCTGCGCGTTGCTCCCAGAGGACGATGCACCACCAGCAATTGGCGCGGACTCGGAGCAGCGGGGAAAGGATACGGTGCATAGCCAGGAGCGGTAGCGGTTCTGACAATCTGCACATGTTTGAAGGGGCGAATAGAGATCGCGTCCACATGCAAATGTGAGAAGCATGGTGGTGAAGTTGGTCATGTAGTGAAGGAAAGGATCGGAGATGTTACTCGGAAGGGACGTAGCGTCGTAACCGAACAAAGGGGCTGGTAGAGGAGGTAGTGGGACGGCGTATGCGGTCGAGGGGCAGTAGGGGAGCGAGTGTACGAGTGGGCAGGGGAAGCTGGCTAACGAGAGGGTCAGAGTCATTGGTCACCTGGTGTGAACAGGCGAATTGGGACGCGAGACTTGCCTGATTTCGTTGCCAGATAGATTGGCCCGCTGACCTTGAGGGAGTCCTGAATGACATATGCGGTGTAGTTTGTGCTTGGCGTAAGCCCGTCAATGAGCCATTGTGATCTCCATCCTTCAGGACCTCGTAACCAAAAGTCATTGCTGACTATTATTCCGGTAGAGGTCGCGCTCAGCAGAGAACATGCGGTCTGCGGGAGGGATGAGAGCTGTGCAGACGTCGGCGCTAGTACGAGGGTAAAGTTGGGGGTAGAGGTGGGACTATCGGGGGCGGAGAGGTTTGCTGAGGGGAGGGTATAATTTGGAAAGCTCGGTTGCTCTATCATCACGGACTCGAATGCATGGGAGAACAGAATCGCCTGGTTAGCAGTGGTATCTCCCAACAGGGGCAGTTGGTCGAGTATCTCGAATGTCTCAGTGCCTGGGATCGAAACAGTGGTTGGCAGTAGCAAATTCGAGATAACGTTGTCCAATACCGTAGTTTGACACTGATATCTGGTACGATGCTTGGCTCGTAGCCTCAACGGAGAGCATTCCGCCGTTTGGCGCTAGACCAGACCATTCTCCATATCCATCGTTTAGTTGAATTTCGAAGACGTCGGCGCCGCCGTTCGGTCCAGGAACGAGGTCCGAAGAGCTATTAGACAAAAAGAAGCGAGCAGAGGAAGATTGGGATGAGCATATTGCGACAGATACAGTCAGTTGTGGAGATGAGGGTAAACCAAGCAAGTCAATCGAGGAAGAGAAGGATGTCACCGAGTTGAGAGGGAGGACCTGCTGTGCTTCAGCAAAGATAATCGCATGGAGGAACAGGAGTAGGTGCTGACGCCGAGCTTGCATGTTGCACGGTCAACCTCAAGTTGAACCTGTAGAATACATATGCATGTGGGCAGTTGCTGTGCTGGTGACATGATGGACAGCGGTAACTATACGAGAGAATTCAAGCATCCATGCATCACATACGACAATAGTGGGTGAACATGAAATCAAGATTATCATTAATCGCCCAGCCAAGGCTAGATCTATGAGCAGATTTATAATATGTAGGTGATCCCATTCCGCTACAGGAAGTATCGGTTCTTGCCTCTGACATCCGCATATCTGTCTGGTTTGGGTGGCTTTCCAAAGACTGCCGCTTCGGTCTCTGCGCACATACCAATGAATTTCCAGACTCAGAGATGAAAAGTAACGCTTACTGAGAACATCCCGATATATTCTTGAAACTGTTGGATCCCACTTTCCCCTCCACATGTGTGCACCTCCTCCAGTGGCAGGATCTATATCATACTTGTCCATAAACTCCCTTAACGAAAAACCAGGGCGTTGTTCCATTGAAATGACTGGAACATCGATATGGGATTTTTGAGGGAGTATAAGGAGCGTATAGCGGTGATACGGTGTGCCCTTTTGGGGATGAGGGGGGATGTACTGAGTGTGGGAGTTGAGGTTGGAGATTAGTGAGGGGGAAGTCGCTGACAGAGGGATGTTTGGTCTAAACAGGCATTAACGCAAATGGTAGAAGTTGAGAAGAGAAACGCGTACTGTAGCCAGTGGAGGAATGGTTGGAATGTGCTGTCGATCTCGTTGGGTACATCTACGCCATGGTTTGTGAATTGAAATACTCAGGAATGATATGCACTCACCTGGATCAACCATAACCAATGTGTACAGACGCTCGTCTGCATGGAAAACATCTTTGTAGAGCTTTGGAGGGTTCATAGTCTGAGATGACGAGTGAGCCGAGGGGTGACACCAAGGAGGGACGGATAAACTAACCTGCTCCGGCAGGAGATAAATTCCTGGCTCCACGAAGTTGTATTTCATTTTAGTCGAGGACAAAGTCTCATCTTGTTCAGGGAAGGAAACACGGAGATCAAAGGAGGGGTGAAGGTCAGGTACGAGGTCGGGTACAACGTGCATTTGATGAATTCGTTCCATCTGCAAACGACTAAGTTTAACTCGGTTATACAGTACGAGCCTAATACCAGGAGGTCCAGGGCGCCTTCCTTCCTCCAGCGTTGTTCGATGATATGTCTTTCTGCTGGCCTTGACATGTCCGCTAAGAGAGGATAATGTGAGCAGCAGCTTCGACGAAACACAAGGCCCAGTGACTTGCCCATTCCGTTTGCGCACTTCCACTGAACCTGAGGAAAGTTTACCTCGCTCTGAATTTCGAGATAGTTCAGCTTCTCCTCCATGTCCCTGATTGCTGCTGCGTCGGGTTCGGGTGCGGTCCTCGCTGCCTCGAGCGCGGTCCTCACATCGCGCATATCCAGTTTCAACGCTTCCGAGTCAGCCCTGATGAACTTGAGTGCCTCGTCGAATGCAGGAAGTACACCGAATGCCAGAGGTCGTTTCCATTCTCGCTGGTGCTCGAGGGAAATTTTTGGTCGACGCGTCTTGAGTAGTCGGGGCGGACGTTGCTGGGTGGAATCGTCCTCTGTCGCGGTCGCAGTTGCGGTCGACGCTGCCTGGAGTGTTTTGGCAGTCCTGACGAATTTTGCTGGCTGAGACTGTAACCTCCGTAGTGTGAACATGGTGCCAGGAGCTAGTGGTTGTGCTGGACCCTAGTACTAACGGTGGTCTAGTGGTAGCACTACTAATGGCAGCCCTTACATAAGTGGCCGGTTTCTTCTTTCTGTACTGAGCGGGTCTGACTCGGATCGCGGATGCTGAAAGCATGCAGCAATCGATATCTCTTCTGCCCAATCTCCTACTCGCGATCCATCCAGAACCATAGAAAATACCCTACAATGGCATCAAACAAAGACCCAAAGAAGCTAGACAAGGAGGCAAAGCTCGCCGCAAAGCAAGCAAAGCAGGCTGCATTGGCACCAAAAGCAAAGGCAGAAAAGGAGAAGAAACCTGACGGGGAGGTGTTCGTCAACACCACCCCAAAGGGGGAGAAGAAGGGTATGACTCTCAGCCCACTGTTTGCGCTCCTGACTACATCGATCGCGTAGACATGTCCCAACCAATGGGTGCTGGGTACAACCCTCAGGCAGTCGAAGCAGCCTGGTACGATTGGTGGGAAGCCCAGGGCTTCTTCAAACCACAAACTGCCCCTGATGGATCACCAAAACCGGAAGGCTCATTCGTCGTTCCTTTCCCTCCCCCCAACGTCACAGGCAGTCTGCACATCGGCCACGCTCTCACCGTGGCTATCCAAGATGGCTTGGTGCGATGGTATGTCATACATTGCCACCCAAGATCAGGTCAATAACCAGGTTCAGGAATCGTATGTTGGGCAAGACAACATTATTCGTTCCAGGCTTCGATCACGCCGGTATCTCGACACAGTCTGTTGTCGAACGCCGTCTGTTCAAAACCGAGGGCAAGACGCGTCACGATCTTGGCAGAGAGGCCTTCGTGGAAAAGGTCATGGACTGGAAGAATGAGTCAGTAATGCTCCGGTCCGTAATTAGCGCGTCATACTCACGTTTCATAGCTACCAGTCACGTATCACAAACCAGCTCCGCAGACTCGGAGCAAGTTTTGATTGGGATCGTGTTGCATTCACCATGAACCCCGTGAGTAGACAGTGCTTGGTTTTGTCTCCGATCTCATTTGCAGCCTAGTCACTCTCGAAAGCTGTCATCGAAAACTTTTGTCGCTTGCATGAGGGTGGCATCATATATCGCGCAAACCGTTTGGTGAACTGGTGTGTCAGGCTCAATACGACACTCTCAAACTTGGAGGTACGTTCATAACAAGGCGCTCTTCTTCATGTATTGATGTGATACAGGTGGATCAAAAACAACTGGACGGTAGAACCCTGCTTAACGTCCCAGGTTACGATCCAAAGGAGAAATTCGAGTTTGGTGTTATCACATCTTTTGCATACCCAATTGAGGGCTGTGGTGCGCTACTATCCAGTGCTTGATTTTCTTCTCACCCACACTTTCATAGATGAGAAAATCATTGTTGCAACCACGCGACCGGAGACGATGCTTGGCGATTCAGCTATTGCTGTCCATCCCGATGATCCTCGTTACAAGGTGCAAGAAACATGTTTTTTTACTCAGCGGGTTGAACTGACACGCCTTTCCAGCATCTTCATGGGAAATTCGCCGGGCATCCATTCGTCGACAGGCGGATACCCATTGTGACAGACGCAATCGCAGTTGACATGGAGTTCGGAACTGGTGCTGTAAAGATCACGCCCGCTCATGACCCCAATGACTATGAAGTTGGGCTGCGCCATAATCTGGATTTCATCAATATCCTTAATGATGATGGTACACTGAATGCAAATGCCGGAGAGAAGTTCAATGTAAGTCGCATACTTGGGCGTCGAAGTAAGATCTGAGAGATGTATCCCGACAGGGCATGAAACGGTTCCACGCTAGACGAGAGGTCATCAAAGCACTGACAGAGCTCGGATTGTACATTGAGACCAAGAACAACCCGATGCAGATCCCTATTTGCAGGTGAGTTTATTTTCGTTGTGCATTGACATGTGCCAATACAGCATGTAGTAAATCTGGGGATATCATTGAATCGGTATTGAAGCCACAGTGGTGGGTAAATTGTAAGCCTTTGGCGGAGGAGGCCATCAAGGTTTGGCGGATATAAACTGCTGAGTACGGTGACTCATCCCTGCCCCACAGCGAACACGGGCAGGAGAACTCAAGATCGGTCCCGCACAATCAGAGGCGGATTGGTACAGGTGGCTCGACAACATTCAAGATTGGTGTATCTCCCGTCAATTGTGGTGGGGTCACCGTTGTCCTGCTTATTTTGTCCGCATAGAGGGTCAAGAGAACGATGTGCGTGACCCATTGCAATGTCTTCGGCCGTATATCACCCAACTGACGCACCGTGTCTAGATCAATGCCGCCAAAAACTGGGTTGTTGGTCGTAACCTTGAAGAAGCCACTGAACGTGCCAAGGTGTTGGCTGCAGGCAGCAACTTTACTCTCGAGCAAGATGAAGATGTCCTTGACACATGGTTCTCTTCTGCTTTGTGGCCATTCTCCATCATGGGCTGGCCAGAAAAGGTGGGTTTCTCCTAGTTCTTCTTTGTTCTAGTCTCAACTCGGTTTAGACTCCCGACTTGGAACATTACTACCCCGCAAGTTTGCTAGAGACTGGATGGGACATCCTATTCTTCTGGGTTGCTCGCATGGTCTTGCTCGGCGGTTATCTCACTGGGAAAGTTCCATTCGGCGAAGTTCTTTGCCATGCAATGATTCGTGATGCTCATGGACGGAAGATGAGCAAAAGTTTGGGTAACGTCATTGATCCTCTGGACGTCATCAGTGGACTACCTCTCCAAGACCTTCATCAAAAGCTTTACGAAGGGAACTTGGACGAGAAGGAGATTGCAAAAGCTATTTCAGGGCAGAAGAAGGACTTCCCGAAGGGTATTCCTGAGTGTGGAACTGATGGTCTCAGATTTGCTCTGTGTGCCTACTCTGGTGGAGGTATGGGGAAATTCTGGCACTTCCCACACGGTTTTTTTGACTTTTTCACAAAGGACGCGATATCAACCTTGAGATTCTTCGCGTTGAGGGATACAGAAAGTTCTGCAACAAAATTTTCAACGCTACGAAGTTTGCGATGCTCAAGTTCGAGCCTGATTTCCAGGCTGGTGTAGCCAAGGTACTGACCATTTGGCTTGATGCATTTGAATCGACTCAAAGGACTTTTTAGTTGACCGGAAACGAAAGTCTCGTTGAGCGGTGGGTGATCCACAAGCTCAACGTCGCGGCAAGCGAGGTGAACAAATATCTCGAATTGCGGAATTTCATGGCAGCCACCAACGCCGTTTACAACTTCTGGCTGTACGAGCTTTGCGATGTCTACATCGTTCGTGGTCTTTGTTACGTCTACGTGCAGTGCTGACATTCATCTTATACAGGAGGCAATGAAACCCATGACCGACCCCGCTGCTGACCCCAAGGTACGCACATCGGCACAACAGACTCTGCACACATGTCTGGATTACGGTCTCCGACTACTACACCCATTCATGCCGTTCGTCACTGAGGAGCTCTGGCAACGCCTTCCTAGACGATCAACTGATCCCCCCTCCATCATGGTCGCGCAATACCCGATCTTCGTGAGTGATTTCAACTGCTCAAGAGGATGTGCCTTATCGAACGAACGAACAGGATTTCGAACTCCAATCCGCAGATGCAGATGAGAAGTTCGATCTTGTTTTCGCAGCATTGCGGACGGGTCGTTCATTGGCAGCATCGTACAATGTGCAATCGAACATCCAACGTATGTTGCTATTGTTCCACGGCTTACAGGTAGCTTATTGGAAATCATCCAGTCTTCATCCATGTTCAGACTCTCGAGGAGAAGGCTCTGTTCGAATCCCAAACCCCTACGATGACTGCTTTGATCAAGGGATGTACGAAGGTGGAGGTCCTTCAAGGGTCATCTTCTCAAATACCTGCGGGATGTGGTTCCAACGTTGTTTCATCGACTGTAGTGGTATATCTCCAGGTTCAGGTGGGCAGCTTCTCCGGATTTCGAAGTTCCATCTCGTCTAAACCATTCTAGGGTCTCGTGAATTTGGAGGCTGAGATTGCCAAATGCGACAAGAAACTAGAGGTTGCACGTGTCAATTTCGATAAGATCAACAAACTGATCTCGCAGCCAAACTACGAAACGACTGTTCCTGAAGCCGTGCAGCTCAGCAACGAGGAAAAGGTTGGTATTCTTTGCTTTTCACTGTTTGGTCCAAGCTTACCACGTTCGCCAGCGGAAAACTTTGGAAGTGGAAATTGCTGCACTCGAGCAGTCGAGGGAGATGTTTGCTAAACTGCAGTAGAATTGAAGAGAATTGAAGTGGTGTATAAGATACAATAATGGCAGCCCGTGGTATTGATTTCACAGTTTACCCAATCGTCAGAGCATTCTGAATTCGTCAAACACTTGCCGTCATGCGAGAGAGCATCAAGTTCAGTTAGCAACGCTAGTGGTACTACGGACTTTCCTTTCGAGTTCCTTTCCACGATCATGTGGTAGCTCAATCCGATTATCCACTGGCATGTGCCATGATGATTTTGAGGGACCTGGTGCTGTTCACAACCCAGCATTAGTATGTATCCCGGGATAATAATCAAAATGGCCCTGTGAGTCCCTTCAGCGCGGACTTGGGTATTCCTGAAGCTGACTTTTGTTGCGTGCGAGCAGGCTTTTCGCGTTACCTGTGGCCATTCAAGTTGGAATAGCGCTCATGCGTAATATCATGATCGGGTCACACAAGTCGAACACTTCACTGCACCGAGATACCGCGGCAGGTCCGCCCTCAACCAATCCAGCATGTGCTGATCCACCTATGGACCAATGTTCCTTCTACACCGACTGTCTCGAATCCAGATACCATTGCGGTCCAGATGGCTACCCCATTGGCTACGGGAAGAAGTTTTGCCAACGATTCTCGGACGACCGTGCTATGCTCAACGCACAAGGACAACGGTGGATGGTCGATACCATGCATTGTCTTCAGCTAGCGCTCGTTCCAGATGCGATTGACGCGAATGCAACCGTGTCCTGCGATGCACTGAAGGACCAAGCGTTTGCATCGCATGCTGGGTGCTACACCAGAAACGGATTCTGTACGTTGGGTGTGCATGATTGGGCGGTGGTCCTTGAGATTGTGGATATCGAGACACTGTTTGAGAGCTGGGATGCTTTCAAAGCTACGATACAAACGGCAGTGGATTGCGGAGAGTTTTACGTGTACATGGTAGACAAAGGGTTGTTTTGATGGGTGTATCTATGACTGGCAGTAGCCCCGACCTTGTGTCCTTGACTTGACTCTTTCCTCATTTTCGACGCGTCTCTTTTACATTCCTGGGACATATTCAACGAGAATCCGAGTCCTAGCTCGACCCCGACCTCGATAGCACCACAGCTACATAAAAATGGCCTCGTTATCCAAGGCCGAGAAATCATACATCCGGACATCGCTCCTCTCTATTCCACCACTACGCCTCGATGGTCGCACACCACAAGATTACAGGCCGATCGCGCTCGAGACCGGTGTTGTCCCACTCGCAAATGGGAGTGCGAGAGTATGCATAGGGCGTCCGGGACAGGGAGGATATGTCGAGGAGGCTGGTGGGGCAGGCGGTGGAACGGAAGTGCTCGTTGGCGTGAAGCTGGAAGTAGCTGGAGTTGGGGAGGAGGAAGAGGGAGGGAATGTTGTCTGCACAGTATCTTGGTGCGTTTCTTCTCTTTTCTCTTCGCTCTCTGATCAGCTCAGTCGTTTGGGGTTGGTTAGCTCCCCCGCGGCGTATCCTTCATTGTCCCCGAACGGGTTGGATGACCTCCAATCGGACCTGACCACGCTCCTGGAGAGCGTGATCTGCCATCCATCGCTTCGTCCCGATAATCTGATAATTGTACCAGGAAAGAAAGCCTGGGTTGCAAGACTAGACGCGGTGGTATTGGCGGATGCGGGTAACGTCGTCGATTGTCTCATGCTCGCGTGTCGATCTGCGCTATGGGACACCAAAGTCCCGCGTACAAAAAGCGTCGAGTACCGTGCTCCACGGAACCATGCTCCAGAGAGCGACACCGGCATGGATGTGGATGGAGCAGCTGGGGGAAGAGATGTGCTGGAGACAAAGGAGGTGAGCAGGGCGACAGATTTTGAGCTTACTGATTACTGGGACGAGGGAGAGGTGCTGAGTGGGAGGGAATCTTGGCCAGTGTGTGTTACGCTGAACGTCGTACGTCTGTTCTTCTATCCGTTCTTTGGTTCGAGAAGGAAACGTTCGCACACCAATCTACGTGATGATAGCTATCGAGTATGCATTTCCTGGACGCGACATTACAAGAGGAGGCATCTGTACCATTACGGATACAGGCCATGTATGCGTTCCCGAAAGGAAAGCCCGTTGTTCAGACCTTCAAACTGATTGGCGCAGAGGTATCCACTATGGACCAAATCAAAGACATCCTCAAAGTCAGTGACGATGCTTTGTTACATTGTCCCGCTCCTTCTGGGCTGACCCTTCCATGATGTGACAGCAAGCAGAAAAATATGCCCGCAATGCTTGGTTGGGACTGGAGGCGAAGCTCAAAGACGAGGAGGCTCGCCGTGGCGCTAAAGCGCGCGAAAGGTTCTACGGAAGGCTCAAATAACCATCAGTCTTCGAATATAGAGAAACCATGGAACGCTCTTCTCATCTTCGGTGAAAGAGTGGTTCAAGTAATGTTCGCTGATGCATGGAGGTACGTACAGTGAGCGGAGAAAATGGCTTAATCGACAAAGTGAGTAAGAACGATGTACTACCTTGTTAAATGTATCGGAACGAGCATCTAGAGCGCTGTTTCCCCCAGTACCACGGGCTGTGACTCAGGGTCAACACATTTAAAGTCGCACAAGACCGACTGCGTCTTTTCAAGCTGGAGAGCCCAATTTGAACCAGAGCGACTGTCGGGCGAAATGGCGTTGGACAAATCTGTATCTTCCCATTACAGTAAAGCGATGAAACTTTTACCATCAATGAGGCAGGTGACTGACATGTCTAAGCTCCGTGGTCGGAGTATTCTCGGCACTGCAGAGTACATATATTCAGGTGACCCAAGAGGCTATATGATCTCATTTAAGGGCAGCGGTAAATCTCCCCGGTCTCCGAACTCTCTCAGAAATACGTTAGAGATGTCTACCTCATTCTTGCAAGTGGAAGGGACGAAGATCTTGAATGGTGAAGGGAAGGAAGTTGTGCTACATGGAGCAGGTCTAGGAGGATCTATGACGTGAGTGAACGCATCCTGGAGGGAAATATCCACTTAACCGCCTGCAGGATGGAGAACTTCATCAGTGGTATGGAATGCAAGCTACTGACACCCAAGGTGATAGCACTAAAATATGCACCACAGGCTATCCCGGATGCGAGTTCCAGCTTAGGGAGGCACTGAAAGCTGCGATCGGGAAGGAGAAATCAGATTTCTTCTTTGACAAGGTGTGGAGGTTTAAATCTTCCTCCGCATCGCGCTGATCTGATGAAATCATTAGTTTCTTGAGTATTTCTTTGCGGAGCCTGATGCCGCTTTCTTCAAGTCGCTCGGTTTGAACTGCATCCGGATAGCAGTGAACTACCGACATTTCGAAGATGACGACAATCCTCGCGTGCTCAAGACGGAGGGCTTCCGTCACCTTGATCGTGTCATTGAAGCGTGTGCCAAGTATCAGATATACACCATCATTGACAT
>JBBPRG010000351.1:0-13863 GCA_038092895.1 Chalciporus pseudorubinellus | reverse complement strand
TCGCGCTTCGACACCAAGATGTTGATGTCGCGAACGTCGCCGTGAACGTAGCCCTGTTGGTGCAGTTTCGTGAGAGTATCTCGGATGTTGTCGATCAGTGAAGCAGTTGGCGTGCAGCTGCCAAACTCCGAATATTCCTCTGAGAGGAGCCTGTCCATCACAACCATGAACCAACCTCCAGGGATCTCTTTGAAACCATGCAGCATCGGCGCATATCCCAGTGACGCGCATTTCAGGTGGGCATCCTTTGAATATCGACGGACGAATTTGACGCAAACGGGCTGCTGATCAGAGAGAGTGGCGAAAAAGACGAGCTTGTGTTCATAGGGTTGGTCCATGTATTTGAAGCTTTGCTCACAGCTCTTCTGAAGAGAATGGAAACTGGTGGGATGCGGAAATGGCTGGGATTGGGGGGGAGAGGGCGCAGAACGGACTCCAACGTTCGACGCCACTCCGGGACCAGCATTCGACGTCACTGTGGTATCTAGCATTTTGTTATAATAGGCTTCGAGGCTGCGAACGGCTTTCTTGAACGCCCCGAGGTGACGAGCGACCTTGATCCGCATGTTGTGGTCCGTAGGGTGGTAGTGCATTGGGAGAGTGAAAGAAAGCGTCTGGATTACCGGACGCAGACCCCATGTTGCGCCTGCAAAGACAATATATGGTCCTGGTTGAAAATACGTTATTCATGATACCCAACGAACGGTAACAAACAAACAAACCGAAGAACAGAACGATCATGCATGGCAAAGATGAATCCTCCATGCTTGCTGCAAAGCCCCTCGTCAACTCTAGGTAGTACAAACTCGCTTGATGGTAGGGTTCGGCTCCCGGACTGCAGACTTCGTTCTTGACCTCGATAATAACGTAGGGACGACCTTTCAGAGATATATCGCCATCTGTCACGTAGCCCTGATCTGTCGTGGAGACGACGAAATGTATATCCCACTCGGAAAACATCTCACGGATCTTACGAGCTCGGCTCCGTTCGTCAGGATAAAATTCCGACATTGCGTTGTGTAGTTCCATCACGAAAGAGTTGTCGTCCGCAGTGATTTCATGCGTCTCGCAGTCATCAAGGAACTGGGCGAACACGACGTGAAGCAATGTCGCAGGAATCGTTGACACAGCATCGTGAGGGCGATTACAATAGATGATTTTCTCGGACTTTTTCTGACGCAACGAGAAGATGTCCGCCTTTCCCCCAGATGATGGGGCCATTGTCGGGCAACTCTTGAGGAAGGCGGCTCGCCGTGCTGCGATGCTATGAAGCGAAGGGGCCGACGATGAAGGGTGTGCGCGCGATCGCACTAACGAAAAGAATCAGGAAGGGAGGGCCAGAGACGCCAAAACCAAAGCAAAGAATGACGAGACTCACTGGAAAGAGGTACCTCGACGACGATGTGGACATGCATCTCAAGAGGGGGGTCCGGGAAAACCTCAGAGAGGAAATGTACTGGAACCAACATCTGCTCATGGCCCAAGGTCAGACCGTTTAAGGTCTCTTCAAGGCCATCGTCGTAAGGAAGGGATACTTTATAAAGCGCGAGAGAGTCCGCGTCTATATCACGCAAGTGATTCGGTTTCTCGCTCTTTATGGCCTCTCTGAGGAATGCGACAGTTTTCGTTCCCGAAATCTCGACGGGAAAGACGCGTTCAATCTCCTGCCCGCGCACCCAGCAGTAAAGGGTCAAATCTGGGGCGACGATGGAGGGCTGAGGTGCGCCGCCCGAGGCTGAGAAACAAGGTCCCGTCAGAGGAGTCAAAAAATACAATAATGGATGCGTACCGAAACTGGGTACACTGACGATGATGAGCCTCTCCGTGTCCGCAGGGACAGCATCGGACAACTTGGCTCGTAAGCGGAGCTTGGTTTGAGCTTGAGGACTCCACCGTACGAGATCGTCCTTGAGGCGTTCATCATCAGCGGGAGGAATAATCCCGTAGAGCTCGAGCTCCCCCGCCTCGATGTCACGAAGAACGGCTAAATCCTTGTTCTTTATCGCATCCCTAAGGAGTGCAACATCCGCTGTCCTTGGAACGTTGACCGTGAACATCTTTTCAATATCTTCATTTTGAACCAAGCAATTGAATGTGCGCGGTGGTTCCATGCTGTGGCATCCAAGCTTCTAGATAGCTTGTCTGGAAGGAAAAGATGAAGGAGGTCGCTGAAATGAACGGTGAGATCGTGGAAGTCACCAACAAAAGGTAGGGACAACGCCACTCAGCCAGAGTGGGCACTTATATAGGTAAGAATGGTGGCGGGTCGTCTTATTGTCATATTAATAGCAAGCACGCCACAGTTGGGCCACAGGTTGGCCACAGGTTGGCCACAGGAGTGGATATTGCAATCGAAATTAATTTAGAGAAATTGAGACGTTGAGTGGGGACGTGGTGATACTATCTGGTACAACCACTCCTGATCCTCCCTTCTTATCAGGGGAATGCCACAACTTGCTCCATCGTGGATAAATTCTCTTATACAACGCCACACACACCGTATCCATTTGTGTCATTGGTCCGTCAAAGTGCGCCTTGAAATACCCGTGCGTGCGAGCGACTCTCGGATGTGGCCCGTGCGCCCGTGCTTGGTGTGCAGCTGGTACGCCACGTCGTCGGAGTTGAAGAACATGTATCGCACTGTGGCGGTCTTTTTGTGGCCGCGGAAGGGATGACCTGAAAGGATGATGCGTTTAGCAATGATGCGTGTTGTGCCCGGGTTCAGGAAGGATCCCATTGCGACAAGTTTGGAAGCTGGCATCGCAAGGATTGGATATCAGCCTTAAAGACAGGAAAGTCGACAGTGTCGCTCACTTTGCGCATCCTCCGTCTCCCGCAACAATACACACGGCAGTTTGCCAAACGCGACAGGTGCATATATGCTTGCAACGACCGTTGTGCCGTGCCATAGAAAGCGCTCGAACTTATGCACGTTGTTGGCTCCTTTACCTCCCCCGCGTGTGTGTTGGCTGTAAACTGGGCTGACATGGAGACGACGAGGTCCATAGCAGAGGACGAGTGGGTCGTGAGACAACGACGCGTAAGAAGAGGGGGGTAATGAGAAGATATATGAGAATATACCTTAGACTTGACAGACTCCGAGTATTCCGTATTGCGTTGCACAGTGAAGTGCAGAACCGTTTTCTTGTGTTCGTGTTTGAAGAGATCATAGAGTATGATCAGCCCGCAACCCGGATAACTGGCTTCTTGTGGAGCCCCTTGGACGTGCACCGTCCCCTTGTCCCAGGCTACGAAGATATCAGCACCTGTGGTCCTGCGTGCATAACAATGAGTGAACACGAAATACCTCAACGCCTTCCGCCTCGGCAGCCCTAATAACATCTCGTTCCGTGCGCTTGAACTCTTCAAACTCAAAGACCCTGGCATCATCCTTTGGAAGATTTTCATACGGGTCCCATGGACTTGTCCGAAGTGACGGTAGGCCACGATACCGTGCAAATCGAGTAGAAGCAGGGATATCCTGAGGTGTATCCATTTCATCAGGGAACTCTTGGGCATCACGCTCTTCTTGGGCACGGTGACGCCAGTCTTGCAATCTGAGAGGAAGGAGCAAACGTGAGTGATAAGCAAGCGCTAAAGGAAAAGCGGGTCTGACTGTCTCTCTTCTTCCTCGACATCGAGGTCTTGGAACGCCACAACACTCTTTCTCTCGCTCTCCATGTCCATTGCCTCGTGAATGGGCACCATTTCCTCGTCTTCTTCCGGGACGACATCACCTTGACCATCATCCCCTTCTTCTTCCTCGGCATCTTCGTCATCGCTCTCATCAACGATCCAGGAAGCTTGGTATTCGCTCATGCCTTTTGGCATACGTTTGATCCGTTTGGGTGTGGTCCCTTTCTTAGCATCGGGAACTTCGATATCATCGGTACCCTCCTCTCGCGTCCCTGGTCCAGCCATCTCCTCTTCGGTTGGCCATGTCTGCTCGTTCGCCATATCATCTGGTACGTTCGTTGAAACCATGGAATCGGCTGAGGATAGCACCCTTTCGGAAAGAATCTGTGGCTCGATATCCATCGCAGCTGCTTTGTAGGGCTTAGAGCGAATTATTGGTGCGGACATGATCTGTCGAGGTCAAATATCAGGCGGCTCGTGACGAGAGGAGAGAGGAGCGTACTTTTGACACTTGATAATCTCCAAAGTTGGGCAGATGGACGAGCCTATTGGCACTCAGATGACTACCCCGCACGACGCCCGTCACTTTCAAGGTTCCATCCTCCCACTGCACATCTTCTCCAACAATCCATGCTCTGCCAGATCGCCATCGAACTTCTTCTGGGTGACCTTCTGTTAGAGAACGCAGTGTGCTGAGGGAGTCGGATGGAGAGGATAAGTCGTATATTCGACCTTGCGAAGGGTCGAAATACTGCATAAACGACAGTAAGGATTTCAAAATAGCTGAGCGCGATTTTTGATCGAGAGAAGATGTCGATGGGTCGGGTGGGATCGCAGATACGATCGTAGGGAGACCTTGAGCTTGCAGAGTCCGAAGAAGGGTGTCTCCTGCTTCGGATACCTCTACGGTCGGACTCAGCAGGATGAGAACATAATCAGCAGCTTTGGCAGCATCTAGTGCTTCCCAGTGTTTTCCGTATTGAACGGGGATGAATTGAAGGGACGTTTTGAAACGGGTTACCCTAGGAAAGGTGGTGAGAGATGAAATGATCGGTGCGAGAGCTGCCAGGCATACTTCATCTTCCATGTGGCTGAATTGTTTGCAATTCCATCTACTTCTTCCGCAGCAGATGTCGCAAGCGCACGAACAGCCTCTTCTGTACGGATATCTTCGCACAAAGGAATGACTGCGACAATGCGAGGCGCGCCGTCTACGCCATTAAATATACGGGTAGCAGCGACGAGTGCAGCACGCTTTGTAGCTTGTGCTTGCTTTTGGGCATTACGCCTATTCATGCGAGCCTGTGCAGCCGTGCTGACCGCAGGCGATTTTGGGTTAGGACGTTGGGTACGTCCTGGATGTCACACGTGAGACAGAGACGACGCGGATAAGATAGACATACCTTTAGCAACCTCCTTGATAGCTGATTTCGTAGCATGTTTTGATTTGAAGGGTTTGTTTTGCTGTGAGATTTCGATTGGACACTGGATATGTGGTAGATGATATGATCTTTGCTCACCTGCTTGAGTGTCGGGCGATGGTGGTGTGCGGTTTCGACCATGATCGAACTGGACAAGCAGCCGTAGCGCTGCTCTGGTGTTGATCGGACAGGTTTTAGGTGCAGCCAGACACCAAAAAGTGATAATCAAGAGTTAGAGAGTAGCCCTGATCGAGTCGTAGGATTGGTATACCGTGTGAAAGTGTAGCGATTTGAAGTAGTGATTTGACAAACTCTGTAGCTTGATCCAGGACTTGCACTGGCACAGGACCTCTAACTCGAACTTGAAGGTACTCACCGCAGCGAATGCATATCCTTGAACAATATCGCTAGCTCTCGCCTATTCATGAATATTCGCAGGAAGCGATCACACCAAACCTGCCAAATTTTTAGGTAAACCATGGTTATAACTTTTCTCAACTGCAGAAATTCCCCAAGTCTCGTTTCCTCAACTTTCCCCTCGAGTCTGGTTTGACGAAGGAATGCATCACGCTCTGCTCATATCAGAAATCCTACGGGAAGTCTGTGCATTGCTAGACCAATCGTCTCTTCCCGCCGTAGCGCGGACTTGTCGCGCTCTCCAGGAACCAGCCCTGGACGAGTTATGGAGGGACCTGTACAGCATCTATCCATTCGTGCATCTTTTCAATCAGGATAAATGGGAGGCCAGTGAGCAGGTGGGTCAAATTCCGTCATGCATACCGGGTGCAGCTCATATCTGTCATCGCAGCAATGGGCAACTTTACGCAAATATTCGGCACGGACACAATCCCTCTACATGTGCATGATCGAAGACTCGCCTTCCCATCGATTTCCGTCTCTGTCAAATGCACCTGATCCGGATGCCTTCTTTCCTAACATACGAACTGTCGCATGGTACCCTGCCAACCATGTGGAAATGTATCCCTTTCTGCGCCTACTATGTGGACCTTCATTAACCTGCCTATCTGCCGAGTTTGCCACCGACCCCTCCAGTCTCGCGATGCTGGCGTCCTTCGGAACTCTATGCCCAAACATCACCGACATATCGATATCCGCAGCTAACGCCACTCTCAGCGACGAGTTGACGAATGCCCTCTCGACATCGATTTGTCGTTGGAAAAATCTCAACCGCGTTTCTTGCGACGACCTCGCAATAAAGGCGATGGAACACCTGAGCCAGGCGAAGGGGTTGGAGTCTCTGACCGCATGTGCTTCAGGGCGCATGTCGTCATTCTGTCAATCTGTCAAAGTGCATGAATCATCTTTCTCCCGCCTCCGACATCTTCACCTATACGCCGGGCAAGTGTCGACCACCATTTCTTGCTTTAGGGGTCTACATCTAGCACTGAAAGAATTTCGACTCGATTTATTCGATGCGGAAGAGGTGCTTTCCGATCCGTCTTGCCTACGAAGCTTGTTTTCAACGCTCGGGGAAACCTGTTCACATGACACCCTTATCAGGTTCGAACTCTGCGTCATCCACGCGGAGTTCCCATCCTCGGATTCACTAGCCACCATGAGGGACGTCAGACCACTCCTGAATTTCAAGAACCTTCGGGTTGTTTGCTTTGAAGGAATCCCGACGTTTTCATTCAACGACGATGATATCGCAGAGCTTGCATCCGCTTGGCCATGCGTCGAGGAGCTCGTTCTATCGACGTATGTCAACCACCCTCTTGCCACTCTTCCGACTTTCCAGTCGCTCGTCCACCTCGTGCGATCTTGCCCCCGATTGAGGGCACTCTCACTGGTGGTCGATGCTACAAAGGTGTCTGAAGCGTCATTCCACGCAGCGGGAGGTGACATACGGTCGGACATACTCGACGATCTTTGCCTTGGAAATTCGCCGGTCAGATCCCCCGTTACCATTGCCCACA
The DNA here is from genome assembly GCA_038092895.1 of Chalciporus pseudorubinellus. NCBI lineage: Eukaryota > Fungi > Basidiomycota > Agaricomycetes > Boletales > Boletaceae > Chalciporus > Chalciporus pseudorubinellus. The sequence continues at coordinate 6,869 of JBBPRG010000351.1, read as the reverse complement.
TCCTTTGCAGCCTCTATCCCTCACTCAAACACGTCGATCTCAGCGTGTGGAACAAAGAGCCTTTGCACCATCTCCCCCGGCGAGCCCGGTACGAGGAGTGGTGGGGAATGGTGAATATCGAGTTACGAGCCTTGAGAGCAGCGAGGCAAGAAACAAGTGAGGCTCCTTTGATGTCTATCTTGTGGTCGCCGTCCTGACGTGGGATTGATTTAGCATTATTTACTGGATAGAAAGTGTGTTGTCCGTCCAATAACTGGGTCTTTGATATGTTCGACGACCGTGGCGATTCCATGCACGCCTCATCTGGTCATTGTCGTGGAGCCTTCTCCGTCCCTTCAGACTGGACCTCGTAGACGACGTCCACAACATTTGCACTAATTTTAATAATGATACGAACCTTCTATGCAGATCATACTTGTCCTACGCCTATACTGCACTGTAAAGTTATTGCAAGCTCATGCACGCGGCGTTTTGAGCCTCGAAAAAAATACTTTGAACCTTTGTAGGGTTGGTGTTCAACGACTATGCTATCAAGACAGAGGTCTATATCTGGCATGGCCTTCACTCTTTCCGCATTCCTCCAGCGACACCACCCATCAGGATGCTCGGCAGTGCGTGATCACCAATACCGTACAGCAAGGATACAGAACCACCCATCAACAGAATCAATGTGATCACCGTACCAGTGATCAAGACAAACGGTCTGTAAGATCTTCGTTACGAACAGTATGGCGCAAAACCAGCAAAGGAACTCACCCGCTGACGTCGTTTTTCTCGCACATCTCGCCGGCCCAATTCTGGACCTTGCCAGCCTCGCTGACAGTGGATGTGCAAGCGCAGACGAAGCATTCTTGCCCTGCGCGCGAAATACTTGTGCACTCTCCGTGTCCCGAGCAGCTGCTCGTCGCGTTGCCACAATCAGCCGCAGAGGTGTGACAAGACGAGAGCTGTCTGGAGGGATGCACGGAGGACACCTGGCCAAGCAGGGGGCTCCGTCTTTGAGAACTCGGCGTGTATGTCACCAAAGCGAGGTGAACAGACTTGTCGGCCAGTGCAGCTTCGATGGCGACAAGGACCACTTGTGTGGCGAGTTTGTATTCCTCGCTAGACCGGCCGTACGACGCTGCAAGTTTGGGGATCGCAGTCAATTCGAGCGCTGCGAAACGATCTGTCGATGGAGGTAAATCGAGATAGTTTAAGATGGTCCAGGCTTCGGCCAAGAAAGCCTCATTGGCGGGTGTGGGGGCAGAGAAGATATCGAGGGTACGGGGAACACCTTCGGCTGGAATCGATGGTTCACCGGCAACATGCGAGTAGACATGCGATGCACGCTGAGTGGATGTCTTTAGAAGTGAAGGTAAAGAGTTTGATTGTGACTCCGAGAAGGCAAATGATGGCTTGAACGATGACGGAACAATGTCTACGTTTCCATTAGCCGATGTGAGATGGGGGACGTCTACAGCACTCACCACGAGCATATGCTTCGTCGACGAGTAATAGCAGAGCACCTTGGTCGCCTTGCCCCACGAAGTCGCGTTCATTGAACAAGTTGCCTAGCCGCCCCTGCTGATTGACAACCTCAAATTGCTCGAGGCCAAGGTGTGCTGCCAGTACAAGGTTTGCCTGTTGAGGAGAAAGGCGAGATGGCAGAGAGTCTGGTGGGCTGAGATATACATTGGCAGCTTGGGAGAGACCGCAGAAGAGGAGGGATGCTAGCAGTCCATACATTCTTGCCGGTCACCGTCTGGCGCAGGCTTTGGAACCAGCTACCGGAGAAGAGAACCGCGTGTTTATGTTTGTTTGTTACATAGTAACCTCTACTACTTATCGTACAAGTCTCCTACCAGCCATCTTACGGAGCCTCAGAGTACAAAACTTGAGCGTTTGGGTCAGGTGGTGGGGGCTTCTTGAACTCTCTAATAACTTTCTGACCACCGTCGTGAGCGACGACCCATGTCATAAACTTTTCCCAGATTTCCTTGTCCTCTGGCTTCGCTTCGGCTCCCAAGAGGACGTGGGCAGGATTCAACAAGGGATCGTTTGGGTCTGTGTCCCCTCCCTCGGCGAATATGTCCATAGTCTCTTTCGCCTGAGGGAAAGAAAGCCACGTCCCCCGATCAGTCAGTGTATATTCGTTCAACACAGACGCTGCCCTTAGTGCTTGAATAGGGAAGCGGGGGTATTGATGATACCACTTGGAGTACACCAACGCCCACGGAATCTGGCGTCAATAATCACTCGTTGGTATACTAGATATCCCCGGAGACAAATGCCTACCTGGCCAATTTTACAAAAAAGCTCGCTCTCCTTGATATTCGTCGCGCTCTTATCAAACCGGGAGAGGAACCGAACTGGCTCTCTATCCTCGGGATCTGGCGGCGTCTAACATGTTCCTGATGTGAGCTTTACTCTCTCAAAACAGAAGAGATGAAGAAGCACCACTACGTCCTTATTTCCTTGATCTACAATCCGGTTGAACATTGCGAGGACATCGCCGCCACAATCCTTAAGATTAGCGGGATCCGACCTGGGGCCTACAAGGTAAAAGTGGTCCTGAGATGAAGATCAAGTTATTGAAAGGGGATGCAGCAGATCAAAATCAAAGAGTTTCACCCACTCTGAAACCGTACCGATAGTCCACTGCGGTCTTGGTTTTACACGCTTGCTTTTCTGCAGCCACGTTGTAGGTGACCGCAATATCAACTTCGCCTGCAGCAAGAAATCCTAGGCTTTCAGTGGTATCTCCGAGATACCATGCAACCTGCTCGCGAAGGAAAGCCCATCAAACAATCTGATTCATGGATATAAAAACGAGCAAACCTTGAACGGCGAGATGCCCTCTTTATAACAGAATTGAATGAAAGCATTTGCCCACGCCTCGATGAGCTTCGACTGGCCCGCACCGCCGTTGGCGATTCGCAAACGAACATCCTTGCCACCCAACCCGCCGTCATACTCGGCTTGCGGGTGGATGGATACTGACGCGATACAAATGCCAGACCCAACGAGCAATCCGTCGGGTACCTTGGCCGCAGAATGTGCTCTAGTATACCTCATCAACTGTGAAAAGCTCGCGGAAATCGAGATGGCTCACTTTGAATGACAGTGGACGTGCTCCATAGGCTGAATTTCTAGCACTGTCAGTCACTAGGGGATCACAATGGGGGATCAGATTGTCGTTGGTCCGGGGGGTCGAGCATAAATCGGCACTCTAAGCAACCCCCGGAACTATTATCATAGCGGGCATCGAGAACCGAGTAACACGAGGATGTCCATGTGCTAAACAAAGATAGAATCTTGCAACGTGCTCGGCTGCCCAAAGCTCAGGGTTTGACTGTTGAGGTATCGAAAGAAGCTGGTGCTTGCGTGGCCGGCCTGGTTCCCAAAAGGAGTAGAATGGGGGAAAGCCCGTTCTATGGTTCAGCGATGTTGTCCCCCCTTAACCCAGGAGCCTGGGCCCGAAGACGGTCCCACCTTTATGTCCTGCACACAGCTCTGGAAAGGAAAAATACAATAAGCCGTCCGATCAAGGGATGCACTCGAAAAGGACATTACGCCAACGCTTGTTGATTCGTCATAGGCACTCTCCATCGAACCCGACATGGATACTATTCATGACCCAGAAGTCGGGCAAAGGAGCAACCTTAGCGAACGAGACGGGAACACAGGGGACTACCGGTTGCAGGTATCGCCGTCTCAGATAATTCAACCTAGAAGATGTTAGAGGTCACTTGTCGCCAATCAGAGACAAAAGCAGTATTACTTATTGATCAGACAATCCATCGGTAGCGGTCTAGGTTTGGGACTCGTTAGCGACCCTTTGTGGAAGGCTAACCAATATTTCAATGAACCATTGCTTGCCAGGTTGAAACATTGGGATACACATCTCGGAGACGAAGCTCGTCGTAGTGACCTGGTTCATTTAATGCGAAATTAGGACCAGGTTGGTATCCAGTAACCGCTGGCGGCAACTATGAAGGCGAATGGAGGTTTCGAAAAAGTCTGGTCGTCTGCACCCCAAGGCGAGGCGTGTTCTAGGGCTGTCATCGCTCATATGACAGCCTTAGAGCACGACCAGTGATTTCGCCACTGTCAAGCGTAGTAAGCTTATTGTACAACAGGTGGTCCGTGCGTGGGAACAGCAAGTTGATACGGTGCTGAGTTTGAATTTGCAAGCCTGTCCTGTTAGTCATTGAAGTATAAAAGCTCGTTCTTCTTCCCCCACCAACATCCCCTCGTCGTGCCTGGCATCGTTGGCATCGTTCACAATGTCAAATAAGATTGTGGTGAGCTGCTCACCCGAACTTGGCTGTAGTAGTTCAGTCAGGTAACAGAGATATTTTTGAGCCTGCAATCTACCGCGCCGTCATAGACGAAGTCATTGCTGCCATTAAGCCCGAATTCGACGAATACGGTGTTAACGAAGACGTTCTAGCTGATCTACAACATGTGAGTGTCGTCGTTCGTGGACGAGTTATTATAGGATTGACGACGTTGGCAGAAATGGCAGAGCAAAGTCGTGGCATCCCATGTCGCCGAGTTTGAGCCGCAACCACAGCAGACTGCTCAACATCATACCGTTTATCCTCCTCATCCCATGCATATGATGCCACATCATCCGCATTATCCGCCACCTCATAATCCATATGCACCCCCGCCGCAGCAACAGTCCACACAGGTCAAGTCAGAGCCGGTAGATAATCGTTACATTCTCAATGGTCCTCCGGGAATGCCCCCTTACGCTTTGCCACCCTTGCCTGGTCCTCAACTTAACGGAATGAAGCCCCCCGCTTTTCCTGGGGGGCAACAGAGTGTGCTGTCTTTCCCCCCTCACCCCCAACATCTTGCACGTCCGCCACCTACTGCTGCAGCGCGACCGTACGTTCCTCCTGCGCCAGCTGCAGCTCCACAGCCTGCACCTGCATCCCAGCAAGTTAACCAGCCTGCTCAATCCGCTGCGACTGTACAACCAGCGCAGGCACGCCCCGCGGGTCAGACGATCCCTCAGGTTGACGGGCCGTCGTCTGATTCTGAATCACCATCCCCTCCACCGAGTCAAACATACGCTCCACGTACTTCTCATCCGTCGTTACCTCAACCCTCCCAAATATCTAGTACCTCTCAATTGGGAGACGAGGCAATAAATAGTGACTTGGATGACTCTGACACGGAAGGCGAAGAGGATGCAGAAGAGGGTGGCCAGGGGGACACGGACATTGTCTTCTGCACCTACGACAAGGTTCGTCGGTCGTCGGTTACTTCCTACCGCTCGCCTGACTATGAATACACAGGTTGGTCGTGTGAAGAATAAGTGGAAATGCATCTTGAAGGATGGTATGATCCACATCAATGGAAAGGATTACCTATTCGCTAAATGCACCGGGTAAGATCTACTTTCAGTCCCAGTCAATTCTCTTAATGACTCTCCGCAGAGAATTCGAATGGTAGTTGTATTTCCTGGCACTTTTTTTCTGGGCCTGCGGCTTGTTAGATTATCTGCATTGCACATTGCTACTCAACATTTAAATCCTTACTCATCAGTGAGATCGTTATTCTTTGGTGTACATTATCAATACCATCCACATCCACCTTCATGCGACGTATACCTTTAGGACGACGATCACCTGCAAGGCGTTCCCTCTTCATGATCCAATACGTTCTGGCGACGCGACAACTTGTGATTCAGAAGGACGTCTTTCTCCACACGTTCCATTCTTCCCAAGCCAACCCTGAACGTGTTGCAATCTGGTGAGGTTGAATTAAGATCTGATGATTCGAAAACCATACCAAGAAGACGGCGATCTACGGGTCCAATCTCTCCAGGTTGCCCATACGCCGCCTGGATGTTTTATAACAGATATGTATGATCAGCTTCGTAAAATTGATAGGCTAACACACCAGCTGACATAATGAGCCCGGACGTGGCAAAGAAATTGACATATCCTGGTGAAGGACTAAAACTCGGAACGATGAAAATGGTTCGCCAGAGTCCTGACATAGAGGTGTCTCAGCCGAGCTTTTTTTTTTTTTTTCCAGCTGTAGTAAGGGGGCACTCGCGACGTCCCCCTGCCTGGGTGCCCCAGATAAAGTGGGGGTGTTTCAGAATATTTACGCAGATCTGCCCCTCGCTGATCAGCCGATTTGTGGGCGTGCTGGCCCGAAACCTCGCTGATTTCATATCGACTCCCCAGTGAAACAGATTGAAAGCGCGCCCAGATCTTCGCGGACGCAAGCCCCGTTTCACCCTCGCAACCGACGAATGAAAAACACGCGGCGCAAGAGCTATCGAGCATCAAGGGTGAGGACAGCCAGAAGCAGTGTCGACCGGTCGATATCGTCTAGCGTGCTCCCGGTAGGCCTTTGCTCCCATTTTGCGTTCGAGCACTGTGTGGGCCAAGTATGAGTCTAGGCTGCCTCGTAGCTCCCTCTTTTATCGCCTCGCAAATACCTCGTGTGGACGGTTATGAAAATCGGGGATATTGGCCATGGCTTGATGCGTCGCCGCTACGCAATACGCTGTACTTAATCAACGCTCCTCCCTTCTCGATTGGTGTGTTAGGACAAATCATAATTTTCCGGTAAGCTCGTACCGATTTTGCTGGCAGAACACTCGTCTTGGCGCCGATGGTATTTGCGAGTTATCTCATACGACAGCCGATTCCAGAAGGGAAAGAGGGTGATTGGAAGGCGAGGTTCCTTTGATCGATCCCTGGGACATGTCGAAGGCGTACTGGATGGAGTTCCACGAAAATTTACGACTGCTGGAACGACCTGGGAAGACGAGAGCAGTAGATTGGCCCAGGTCACGTTCATGCAGTCATCTGCCGATTGGACAAGGATTACCTTTTGCGCCTTAAGGTGAGCGTGAT
>JBBPRG010000350.1:0-13883 GCA_038092895.1 Chalciporus pseudorubinellus | reverse complement strand
ATTTATCTTACCCCGATGGAACCTAAAATGAACGGATTGACCTTGAATGGAAATTGCCACTAGATAAGTAAAGTCATGTCGGGCCACACTTTGTGGTGCCCTGCCAGTGGTTCCGTCTAGAACAATTACGACTTGACGATGAAGTTGATTTTATCTGGACGTACGTACCGGGTCCATTTTGTCAGGTTCCGATCAATGGTCTGACGACTTGGTCTACAATGTGCATAGCATGCCCAACAGAAGCCTCTTTAAGTGGATGTATTCCTTCTTTCGATACGTTGTGATAGCTGCGCATGGGTAAGTGGGGCTCGTCTAAGCAATCCGAGTCCTCACGCTACTAGTTGCTAACGCTGAGCAGAGCACCCCCCCTTTTCTGCAAGGAATTCCAAGTATATGAAGTACAGTCAAGCCTCTCATAACCCATACCCATTCATACCTCCATGGTGACCGAACTATTAACTCGAGGGGGTATGTCTTATAAGCAAAATATGTTACTGAGAGGTCATGCTACAATACTTCCCGTTATCTCTAAGTGAAATTTTCAGTGGTTCGTGTGTCGGAAGTCTCCCGAGGGTATGGGTTATGAGAGGTTTGACTGTAGTTTTAACGCAAATAGTTCCTCGAAGTACTTCTGGCTACTCGTGGTGAGCACAACAGTATTTCCAACGGAAGATGCAATTTGAATGATTCACGTAGCACAGTATTCGCACTATTCAATCGAACCAGGAAGGTGGGAATCCTCTTGATGATCGTGGTCGCGACAGAAGCTGGGGGCGTGATAAGAGTCCTATCGTCGCTGAACTCCGCCACCTTTCAGCGAATGTGCCTTCTAAGCGAATTGGACAAGGGCGCCAGCACCCAGAGGTGAGTCGCTGTCACTTTCGGCCAGTGATCAGTATGGAACATATCTGCTTAGCCTTCTAGGGTTCATTGTGCATTGTGTATTGATTTGCATGACCCTGTACAAGCATTTTTCCGTCAGGTCGGGCTGGGGCAGGCTCCCCTCGTTTCGTTAGTGGCCCCGTGATGGCCTCACAGTGTGTTTCACAATTACCTGTACGTGTAATCAGAGCTACAGTGTAGACCGTACTGAGTTCTCTTTGATGAAACCTATCAGTTATGATGATTTCTGTGATGGTTATGTTTGGATTAGAGAATGAGCGTGCCACCGCTTTGCTCTTGTTCGCATATCTCCGAGTCTTTCATCCATATACAGAACGTGATTGCTGAAGTCTTATGTTTCCATTGAATGCAGTTGGGCGACGGCTTTGACCAGTGCTTTGGTGAGCTCATTCTTGACTATCGAGTGTTGCCTCATTGACGGACCTATCATCAGGGGAGTCTCATGATTGTAAGGCTGCAACGGTTGGCAAATAGCATGATGGCCGTGGAGCCGTCTGTGCCAATCCTTGCAAGTGAATTCAGTCTGACCGGCATGGGCGTTGTAGCACGGTATCTCGCTCATGTGTAACCACCACCACGGCTTTGATCCACCCTACGCCTGTAAGGATAAATAGTCTCTTGCGCCTCGACGAGGGGTGGGTAGGGACAACATTGTTTGTGGTTGACCGGCGCACATTCCCCTCATAAGTACTAGGGCATTCATACCTTCACAGGAGCAATGTCTGTTCCCTCGAACCACCTTCACGTTTCCTCGGATTCCCCGTCAGGGCGATCAATGAGGTTGGGAGAGCGTGGCTCATCCATTTCCCCTTGCTATCAATGCCGGACTTTGCTGGACCCTGGCAGGATCGTCGGAATGTCGTGCCCACGGCACCGGCCATGTCGTAGAAAACGAATTTCGATCGAGGCAGCTTTAAACGACCCCGTCGTCACCGACCGTCAAGTAAGTACATGACAACTTGAAGATGATGGGGCCGTGAGATATTCTCACCACGATCTTGCGCCTGCCAGTGGCTTCCTCGGAGGCGTTGCATGTCGTTCAATATCACCTGGGTATGTCACTTGTCACTGAAGTGTCGATGGTTGAGCTGATAGGGACGTAAGTGCCAGCCTCACTTTTTTAATTCGGATTTCCTCTTGACATCGTGGGACTCGGTGGAGTACATGCGGCGGCCATCGGGCTGTCTAGCCGCAATGGTCCTCGGGGCATGTTTGCGCTCTGTGGCGTCGATATGTACTTGCCACAGCACAGTTCCCAACTTCTATGGTTGAACTCACTCTAGCTACAAGAGGTGAGTTCCAGAAATTGTAGTATACTAGGTTCACCTCTCGACCACATGTTCGATCAGCTTTCGCGCTGTTCAATCGCAGCCGTTGAGTGGCTATCTTCCCTGGAAGCCTGACGTTTCTAGATATCGTTTATGATTGATGAAAATTACCCCAGGATCGTTGTCATTTTTGTGCAAATCATATCGGTTGGGATGTGCTGCGTTTCGGGAGTCATCGGTATTGCGACTATGCTAACGTGTAGGTCTCCGAAGAGCTGATGCTCGATCGAGTTCTGAACTCTGGCCAGACTTGTAAGTAATAGCACTTGAACAACTAGTACTTAGTTCGTAGTTCAACTAGGAAGTACTACTACTACCGGTTTCACAGCCCTTTCAAATTTACGCCCTGCCACTTGGAGGGTTTGCTTTTCGTCATCCATACACGTGGCATCATTGTCGCAACGAAGATGGCCTTTGGCCGGAAATCCAACCCGACCACGGGCACATGGGCGAGGACTATTGTTGCAAGAGCCTCCAGCGCTTCTTCCCAGGCGGGTCTTCGTGGGCCCACAACCTTGCGATTAACCTTTACCCTACTTCCAATCCATTCTAGCGCCTGGTGGCGACTGAATACACCAAGTTTAGCCGCCTCTTCTAAATTTGCGGAGAAGGCGGATTTGTATGCCTCCGTGATACCGGCGGTAAGTAAGAGGATCTCCTTGTCTGACTGGATGCCCAATGCCTTGAGAGCAATGACAATGGGGACATCCTCGTGAATGGAGTTGTGACGGAGATATATCTTGCCCTTCTTCGTGGCAACATAGGTTTTTGACTTGAGACCACCGTGAGTTGAGCTAGGGAATACGGACGATGTGAGAGGGAATTGCACGTGCCATGGGGCTTGGACGCTCACGAGGTACAGGAAGCTTGCACGACGCCCTTGACGGGATCGGTTTCGACGATGATCCGATTCTTGCTCAGTTGCTCTTGGACTAGAATAACCTTTTCGGTGCCTTTCACGACGAAATAACCTCCGGGATCGAGAGGACACTCTTTCATGCGAGCAAGTTGTGCCTCGTTGCGTCCTGTCAATATACATTTGTTACTTCGGAGCATGATGGGCAGTCGGCCGATGTTAACATTTGGCCTCCTTACGACGCTTTTGCCGCGCGTGTACTGGATGGTGACAAGGATAGGTGCAGAGTATGTGATGTCGCGTAGCCGACATTCGTGAGGGGTTATACTTTTGTCAATGGCGTCTAGGTCTGTGCGGTCGGGGAATCCGACGTGTATGTCTGTGTATTTGAGCCAGAATCGGGGGTCGACGTCTGAAGTGACCTTGTGATTGGCTTTCACGATGTTCCTGATGTCGGTAATACGACTCGGCTGGTATCGTGAACGAGTCGATATGCTGTTTCACGCTTATCGGAGTTTGAATGGACTTACCTTTTGAGGTAAGTCTAGCCCCTGTTCCGGTGAGCTTCGACCAGCTACAGGTGCCAGCGCGAGGATCAAAGCTCAACTACCACTGGCACCAACCATACAGTAGCGACTGCCGCCGCGAGTCGATCCAACAAGGGCAGCCACAGCGGCATGGATCTCGTGGGTGAAATGGATGACTCGGAACCACTGGCAGCACTAAGCAAGAAGACGAAGCGGACGTACACTTACTGTGGGAGTTCAGATTGCAAAGGTCGAGGTGGACAGAAGTACTGTCATTTAAGAGCAGTAAGGGTGCGTCATTTGATCTTCTCATTCATACCCCAGTTGAATCATGTTCTGCATATACATACAATCAGGCTCAAGGGGATCAGGCTTCAAGTTCTCGACAATGTGCAGAATCCCTTCCCGTCGCAAGCGGATCAAATGTTACGCTCAATCCACACTAGGTCATCACCGGTCCCACTTATTTTTACCTTCTCTCGTTCGTGTTCTGTGTCAGCATCTTCGAGTCGATTCCGCTCGTTTCTTGTTTCCAGTTCTCAGCTTCTTGTCAATGACTCACTTTGTAACATGTTCATTGAACATGCATTCAAATTTCTGGTCTACATCTATTTTGTACTGCTAGTATGGTCTGGCTCCTGTATTTAACGTTCGTGTAGTTAGTGTCGTATTCCATGGTCTCTGATTCTTCCGCAACGGACCCTTGTACTAGTTTCCCGCTGACTCGGGAATTATAGTAATGTAATTAAATTTTGCCTTTTCTCCGAGACCCGCACACTTATAAGTGCTTGGCGTATTGAGGCATCCCGTGACAACAGGGTCAATTGAATAGTAGTCCTACTACTTTAGTGCTGCTGGTCTTCTTCAGTTTTGCCTCATCGTCTCAGATCTCAGCCTGCGACATCGATGCCGTACGGTGCCTAATTATTTACAACGAGATAGAACTCCTTGAATATGTATAAGTTCTTTCCCCTGCTCGTTCATGGCGCCATCCCCTCTTTAAGCCTCAGAGTCACTCGTCGCAAATGTCGCTAGCTGCCAGCTCTTCAACTTCCTTGTCTGTTGCATGTCTTCACGCCTTGCGTGAGGTCCGATATCACATGGGTGAGTCTTATCACTGAAACGATAATTCATCATGGGGCTGAAAGCAGAAAAGTGGCATCGTTAGCTTTCTTGGTCTGGGACTTTCTCCTGTTGTTCAATGACGAGGTGGAATATATCTGGCCGTAAGTCCATCTGGTCTGAATATGCTAGGTGTAGCTCAACATTCGCAGGATGCGAAACTGCATATCCAAAATTTTCTACTTTTATCTCCGTTATATCCCGCTGTTCGCACAAATGTATGCCAGGACTTGTCCACCGCCATGTTAGGGTCACTGATTTCAAGCCAGATTCCACCTGGCTGTCTCGTCAAGTTTGTCGTCAGGAGAGCTACCCGACTACCTCTGCAGGTTGTGGTATCGATATATGATAATCCTGGTCCAAATTGCGGTATTGATGCTCGAATTTACCTTGGCAACCAGAGGTGAGCCCTACCTCGGGCTCCACGAAGCCGAGTTCACTGTTGTACTCTTCTGTCAGTTTTTGCTTTATACAACCGAAGTCGCAAAGTGGCTGTCTTGCTCGGATCCCTGATACTTTCAGATCTAGTCAGCACAGCGGTCACTATGCCCAGAATTGCCACCGCTCCATATTTCGAGACTTGCATGCTATCTCTTCCGATTGGGCCAGACCTCACAGTAATTCATGCGTGAGCTGCTTACCTCTCAAAGTGTGTTCGTGCGCTGACGGCAGCACTCCAGAGCGATATTCTTGATAGTTCAAAGTGTAATGATTGGCCTGACGGTCTACAAGGTTGTTATTGGTGTCCGACTAGGGTGGGGTAGGACGCCTCTTGTATCATTTCTCATGCGGGATGCAACAAGTATTTATGTCACTATGTTTTGTGAGTCGTCACTTCGGGTATCCCGTTGGCGTAGCTCAGTGAATGCTGCAGTGCTGACTGGTGTAGCCCTAACGATGTGTGGACTGGATAAGGAACGGTCCGCGGCTGCTTTTTTGTACGTCCCATCTTACTATTGGATTAATGTGTGGTAATGTAGGCGAAGTTGGACAGTTTCACTTCTATCAGCTGCTGTAAGGATTTAGTACCAATTAAGGATCATTGGAACATTAACGCCTACATGCTTTCAGGGAAGCCGGCTTATATTGAACATGGAAAGGTTTGCAAGACAGAATTCTTCGCAGGAAAGGGCCATCGTTCTCACTTCTCGAATCACCCTGTGACGAACTTTTGTGCTTTTTTGGATATCTAAATTCACGATATTGTATTTAATGCTACAATTCTCAGGAGTTCAACCTCTTGGCCCTTCGGTGTAGCAACGCGCAGCTCCAAGCTCGTGTGAGAGATTTCTCTTACCCCGATGGAACCTAAAGCGAACGGATTGAGCTTGAATGGAAATCGCCACTAGATAAGTAACGTCATGTCGGGCCACACTTTGTGGTGCCCTGGTTCCGTCGGGAACACTTACGACGTGTCCTTCCGGGACCGGGTTCAAGTTTAGCGAGCCAAACCCACATCTAAAAGTCGGTCGGTGCTTAGCGAGCCAAACCCCCACCTTTCAGGACACCATATTTAGCTAGTCCAGGTCCGGTGCTTGCATCCACCAATCAAAATTCTCAGAAAGGTCTTCAGAGAGTTGTCAAGCGATAACGTTACTCGTCTGCTTTGTAGATGCACCTTTTAGGTTAAGTACTTAGGCCCTCAAAGAGTCGTCAAGCGATAATGTTACGTCTGACTGGGTCATTTATGGCAGTGTGCCTTAGTACGTGGGAGTTCCGCAGGCCCTCCCCGATGCTCGCACCCGATCATCACATCATCCTCTTCCGATTGGCTTCAAGTTTCCCCTTCTCCAGATGTTGATGATGAAGTTGATTATATCTGGATGTGCGTACCGGGTCCATTTTGTCAAATTCCAACAAGTTCCGACCAATGGTCTGACGACTTGGTCTACGATGTCCATAGCATGCCCAACAACAGCCTCTTTAAGTGGATGTATTTCTTCATTCGATATGTTGTGATAGCCGCGCATGGGTAAGTGGGTCCCGTCTGAGCAATCGTTAGGCTACTAGTTGCTAGACAACACATATAGCACCCCCACCTTCCTGGTTCGATTGAATAGTGCGAATACCATGTTACGTGACTCATTCAATCTTCCGGTGGAAATACTGTTGTGCTCGCCACGAGTAGCCACTGGCAGAAGGATTTTGAGGAAGGTGCACACTACTTGCGTTAAAACTACCTGGAATGCCTTGCAGCGCAGGGGGGGGAATCCTCTTAACGGTTGTGATCGCGACAGAAGTTGGGGGCGTGATGAGTGTCCTATGGTCGCTAAACGCCGCTACCTTTCGCTGGCAGGAAGTGAATTGGACAATGGCGCCAGCACCCCAAGGTGAGTCGCGGTCACTTTCAGCCAGTAGCTAGTATGGAACATATCTGCTTAGCTTCTAGGGTTCGTTGTGCATTACATCTTGATTTGCATGACCCTGTACAAGCATTTTCCCGTCAGGCCGGGCTGGGGCAGGACTCCCCTCGTTTCGTTAGTGGCCCCACAGTGTGTTTCACAATTACCTGTAAGTGTAATCAGGGCTACACCGTACTAGTTCCGATCTCTTCGATGAAACCTATCAGTTATGATTTTGTGATGGGAGAGAATGAGCGTACCACCGCTTTGTTCTTGTTCGTATATTTCCTTCATCCATATCAAGAACGTGATTGCCGATGCGTTATGTTTCCATCGAATGGAGTTGGGCGACGGCTTTGACCGCTGGCAGTGCTTCGGTGAGCTCGAGCGACTATTCATACTGAGCATCAGAGTCAATTGGCGTGTATTCATACTTGCAGGCATAGGATGGGATACATATATGTAGGATCAAAGCCGTGGTGGTGCTTACATGTGAGCAAGAGTGAAACCTGAATTACCGTACTCCAACGCCCATGTCGTGTCAGGATTGGCACAGACGGCTCTACTGCCATCACGCCATTTGCAAACCGTTGCAGCCTTACGATCATGAGACTCCCTGATGATAGTCCGTCAATGAGACAACACTCGATGATCAAGAACGAGCCTCGACGAGCGGTGGACAACATTGTTTGCTGTTGACCGCGAATTCCCCTCACAAGTCTTGGACACTCATGCCTTCACAGGAACAATGTCTGTTCCCTCGGACCATCTTCAAGTTTCTTTGGATTCCCCGTCAGGGCGGTCAATGAGGTTGGGAGAGCGTGGCTCATCCATTTCCCCTTGGTATCAATGCCGGACTTTACTGGACCCTGGCAGGATCGTCGGAATGTCGTGCCCACGGCACGGGCCATGTCGTAGAGAACGAATTTTGATCGAGGCAGCTTGAAACGACCCCCGTCGTCACAGATGATGGCACCGTGAGATATTCTCGCCGCGACATTTAATCACACTTAGCCGGTGATGATGAGCGCCGTAGCTACAGAAGTGACCAAGAATTCAGTGCAGAACCCACATATCGACACTACAAAGTGAAAGGACAACTGCGACCAGATAACCCGATGAACTCTTTGGTGACCGCCATATGTACTCCACCTCGTCCCCCGATGTCAAGAGGAGATCCCAAATTTAAAATGAGGCTGGCACTTACGTCGACACTTCAGCGACAGGTGACATACCCAGGTGATAGGGAACGACATGCAACGCCTCCAAGGGCCACTGGCAGGCGTAAGGTGGAAGGGCTGGTAAATGATGCTATTCGGGACGGGGGATATCCTGGCCTCAAACACCAAGGGTACTTGTCACAGTATAGGTCTCAACTTCTATAGTTGAACTCATTCTAGCTACGAGAGGTGAGTTCCAGAAATTGTAGTAGGTTCACCTCTCGACCATATGTTCGATCAGTTTTCGCGCTGTTCAATCGCAGTCGTCGAGTGGCCATTTTCCTCGGAAGCCTGATGTTTCTAGATATCGTTTATGGAGGAATAGCTGTAGCGGGGATGTCTATGTGTGACATTTGTCGAGAATTGGATAACAAGTCAAGTACCTGATGACATATGAATCATTCATGCGTGAGTTTTCATTCTTTGAACGGTCTTTGGTACTTATGATTGATGAGAATGCCCCAGGATCGTTGTCATTTTTGTGCAAAGCATGTTGGTTGGGATGTGTTGTGTTTCGTGAGTTGTCGGTATTGCGAAGCAATGGTTGCTATGCTAACGTGTAGGTCTCCGACTAGGACGTGTTCCAGTCAATGGCTGAAGCGCTGATGGCGTCGGTCGAGTTTTGAACTCTGCCACACAGACTTGTACTACTTCAAGTTGAGTAGGTACTAAGTTAGTTAGTGGTAATAACACTAGACTAACTGTCACTAGTACCGTACGCACTACTACTACCGGTTTCACACGATCACGTTGGTAAGGAGTGCCCTTCGAATTTACGCCCGAGGGTTTGACTCCTTGCTTTGCACTATTCTGCTGCCTGAACCTCCCCGCTGTTAAGAACTGCTGCGATGTCGCACTCACCAGCATCCCAGCCTTCTAATTCACTCCTTCTCCGTCGTCAACTTACCGAGCTCACCAAACGCCCTGTCGAGGGGTTCTCTGCAGGTACGGGCAATCTCCCTCCGCGGTGTAGATCTCCAACGGATTCCTGACAGAATTATGGGAAAAGGACTTGTTGATGATAACAATTTGTACGAATGGGAAATCATTATTATCGGGTGAGGGGCTCTTCCATCATGTTGACGCTGTGGTCATGCTGATCTGCGTGAAAGGTCTCCCGACACCCTCTAGTACATGCCACTCCTGCCATCAGACGTCTATTTCTTCTGACGAATTTTGTCACCAGCGAGGGTGGTTTCTTCAAGGCGCGGTTGACGTTCCCACCCGAGTATCCTTTGTTGCCTCCCAAGATGAGGTTCACCACGCCAATGTGGCACCCAAACAGTTGAGTTATATTTGACCCGAAACAAGTAGTTTTATGGCTAAATAACCGTATTCAGTCTACCCGGATGGTGTTGTCTGCATTTCGATTTTGGTGAGAATCGGATGCATTCGTACAAATCGGGACACTCACCTCAAACATGTTTAGCACGCCCCCGGTGATGACCAGTACGGATACGAGGATGCTGGCGAACGATGGATGCCTGTTCATACGGTGGAGACCATAGTAAGATTCTTGTCAGATCTCTTGTTAATGTATTGACTGACGATCGTGTACGTGTATTGTAGCTCATCAGTGTCATCTCCCTTCTATCGTCGGACACTCCGAACACGGACAGCCCAGCTAACGTCGACGCCGCGAAGGAGGTTCGCACTGATCTAGCCGGTATGGTTCTTTGCTCCTTGGGTAAAAATAACTCACCCGCCTTGATAGCTTACAAGAAGAAGGTGCGACGGTTGGTGCGACGTTCTGCGGAGGAGGCATTCTAGTGGTTGACCATCTCTCTGCTCATGCTGTAGTATATCGTTCATTGTCCCAATAGTTGTGTATCACTTTTTTGCGGTATCTACCATCGATCTCTTTGGGTAAGGGGCTTGACACTCCACGTGACTTTTGAGTGGAGGTCAAGTGGCGGCGTGCCTCGTTTGCTTGATTTGCTCTTGACCATCTACCTCGACCATCGTGCCAGTCCGTTCTTGACCACTCCAACGATTATAACAAGATGACTGAACAAGCTGGCGAGGCAAGTCTTTCAAAGATTTTGCTGACATCTGACCGTAACCAACATAAACGCAAATCTGCATGTATGTCGACCCCCCCGATCCACTTCCTCGTCCGTGACTATTAGGCCGTGCCTGCAGCGCAGAAGAGCAGTTGGACGTCGTTCCTCAAATCGTTCGTTGGTGATCCTACCCGATGGGTGCAGTATGCTGAACGTTTTGTTCGTCCAGCCTCGCTGGCTTCACGGGGGATCTATCATCCATGACGGCACCCCCATTCATCCTGTCCCCAACATCACTTACCGAGTTCCCTGGTATGTGGTATTACTTGTGCATATAGGCGACACTCATCCGTTTGTAGCCTACTGGTGTGAGCGCCCTGAATTATTTGCGAAGATCGCGGACGGCCAGAATGAGGAAGATCGTGCACTGGCTGTGCTTAGATGGTTCATTGTAAGGCTTCCCCCACGACCTTCCTATCGTCGGAGCTCATCTATACGTTATTTAGAGCACCCTCAAGGGTCAGTATACCTCGCGCAATGAATCGATGGGTTCCGAGAAAAAGTAAGCAATATCCAACTGTTATGCTATACCCATCTAATCCTACTCAAGGCCTCTAAACCCTGTGCTTGGAGAGTGAGTACTCAGTGAGAAGTCTGGTGTGTTTTGACTCACCATGTTAGGCTTTTCTACGGCTATTGGCCGGAGAACAACCATCGGGGTGGCAAGACCACCCTCGTCGTCGAGCAAGTCTCACATCACCCTCCCATTACTGCGTATCGTATAGTCAATCAAGCCAAGGGTGTTGTCCTGACCGGTCACAATGCCCAAAAGACGAGTTTCAGCGGTTTGTTGTCCGCTGTGCTCCCTTTCTCCATTGGCTCACACAGATGACCAGGTGGCAGCATCATCGTTAAACAGGTCGGTCATGCCATCTTGACGGTTGACCTGCCATCTGGTGAGAAGGAAGAATATTTGATCACCCTACCACGCCTTCGTATCGACGGTCTTTGGTATGGCTCTCCGTACATCGAGCTAGCCGAAACAAGCTACATTCAGGGATCGAACGGCTGGTTATCCACGGTATGATTCTTGTCAATGTTCTATAGTTGGATGCTCATTATCACGTGCTTAGATTGAGTACAAGGGGAAAGGTTACTTCTCTGGTACATCGCACTCATTTAAGGCAACGGTTACACATCCCTCGCAATCTTCGGAGCGTGTCATTCAAGGAACGTGGCATACCACCTCTACGGATAAGTCTACGGGCGCTACCTTCCACGACGTCACCACTGCCAAGGAGGAAGTTACCGTCGCGCCCGTCGAAGAACAGGGCGAATGGGAAAGCAGACGTTTGTGGCATGCCGTTGCCAAGGGTATTAGGGAAGGCGACTTTGAGACTGCAGCGAGGGAGAAGAGCAAGATAGAGGTATGGATTGAATCCCTGTTTGACTGGTGTGCTATTAACATACTGGGCTAGAACGAGCAAAGGCAAAGGAGACGAGATGAAGCTGCCGCCGAAACGACTTGGGCTCTCAAGCATTTCAAGCACATTGACAACTGTCCTACTTGTACGTTGCTCGTTCCTTTCGAGTTACCCGCTTCTCAATCACTCCCAGACGAACGTCTTGCAGAGTTGTTTAATGGGCCCCAACCTACAGAGGACACCTATGTTTACCTGAACAACGGACCATTCGAGTAGAGTCACGATGCCATCATCCAAGACATGTCATCACGCACTCTTAGAAGCTTGGAAACTTGTGCGACTTCTCTTTGCTTAGCTTTGCCCTTTTCCTATTCCCCGTACAGCATACCTGTATCTAATGACCGACAAGGGTGACGTTTTGTTTCTACTGCCAATCAGACTGTACATCTCTGCTATTACCTGGACCTGAAGGACATGTGTGTCATGACAATGTAGTGGTGATCGCCAACGACTACTCATCATCTGCCGCTCCATTGTTTGCTGCATCCAACCTTTCAGCTCTGCGACCACCCTTACCGTTTCGATAACGCGCGTTAGCAACTTCGACGTGATCGAGCCTCTTTCGTTGCAGCAAGGGGACATACTTGACTCCCCTTCGATATGTACCCCCACCCAAGGGTACGCCGAGTACTGGTTCCTTGTGCCCCAGCGGCGGTATCGTAGATGTTGTCAACCCAGTCACGCTGAACGGGAAATAATGAGGAGGCCGTGGATGGAATCGAGCAGCAGCCTTGAGGAAATAAGATTCGAGAGAAGCGTGGATAAGCGAACGCTGATGAATGGAATGTAGTTGTTGATACAAGTCACCCTTGGTGCCCGTCTCGCTGTTCGCGTCATCGTCCTCATCGTCCTCATTGCTATTGTTACCGGTCTGCCATCGTACGTCTGAATCTGAGAAGGCGCAGTCCCATAGCATGAGAGGGAGAGCGTCTGCCATTTGATAGTCTGGTTTTCGATCGACGATGGGAAGAGGTTCACCAGAGTGTGATCGTTCAGACCCGTCTACGTTCATCAAAGTGGGAACGATGGAAGGAGATTCGAGACCCGTTCCGACGAGGAACAAAACTGCCATGATATGCCTCACTTGATGATACAAGAACGCAGAGCCGACGAGATCGAGCACATACACCGCATCCTCTCCCTCGGCCTCGCCCGATACCCACGATATCTCTGCCTTGAGAATCCGACGATGAAAATCCGTAATCTGTTTCGCTGGATCTAGTTTCGAGAGGTTTCGGAAATCGTGTTCTCCAAGGAGGTAGTTGGCGGCTTGTTGTATGAGAGAAATGTCGAGAGAGTGGGCGGTGAAAAAGTATTTGTAGTGACGGTGTTGGCAGTTGAAACGGGCGGAGAAGGTGGGGGAGACGGGGGACCAGGCGAGGATACGGATGGAAGGAGGGAGGATGCGGTTGAGGATGGAGACGTAGTGGAGTTCGGAGGTACGAGGTGGTGGGGCGGAGGAGTTGGAGGGGGGTTCGTCGATGAGATCGAGGGATAGGAATTCTGAGGAGACGTCCACATCGTTGGTATCCGAAGGGTTTGGGGCGGGTATGTTGTCCGGCTCAGTGGGTGAGAGAACCGCAAGATGGGATGGTCCAGCTTCGGACACCGAAGGGATAGGTGGATTAGCACCGAGCGCGCTCCGTACCCAGAGAGAAACCACTTGTCCGGCAGCGCTAACACCTACATCGGTCCTCCCGCATCTCTCCCATCCACACCCCTCCAAACCACCCTCCGGATCGACCAACCGAGCCTTTGCAAACGCTCGAAACAGCTCCTCCTCCACAGTTGGTAGAGGTGTCGGATCAATCTGATAGGCCAGACCATTAAAATCCCATCCCGAATAACAAAACTTGACAGCGATTTTTCGACGGGGGTAGTCTTTGAAGTGGAATGGACGTGCTCCGGCAGGGGGTAGTGAGATGGGGCGTTTTTTGTGATAGAGGTTCTTGTGAGTGGGACCGGCTTTGGTGCTGAGGTCGAGTTCAGTGAGACGAGTGATGAGCTCTTCTTTGGACCAAGTTTCGTAGTTTGGGGACATCAGCGGGAGGTGAGCTTTTGATGGCAGGTAGTGATACCGAAAGTGATATCTTCCGAG
>JBBPRG010000349.1:0-13898 GCA_038092895.1 Chalciporus pseudorubinellus | reverse complement strand
CAAACTCGGTGGAATCAATACAATTCCCGACCCTCAGTCTGTTACTGTGCTCACAGATCCTCGGAATCCAACAATTGTTATGGGTATTCTTCTTTTCCTCGTTTGTTGGTGCAAGCTGAGTTCAATTCGTTCATGGCATAGGTGCCGATGTCATCCATCCAGCAGAGGGTCGCCCTTCCTTTACAGCCCTGGTTGGAAATGTTGATTCACACAACGCGAAGTACGTCGCAACAAGTCGCGTGCAAGGTTCGCGCGTGGAAATAATTGCTGACTTGAAAGACATGGCCAAGGTGGTTGCCTTGTATAACCCATAAATTTTGGTGCTGAAGCTGCCCGTTCTAGCACATCTTGACCATGTACATGCGATACCGGCAGATGGCTGAAAAGAAGAGTGACGTTGCCCCTACCCGCCTCATATTCTACAGAGGTTTGTTTCATGTAGACATTCGTATCTAGCTAACCTTTTCCGTAGATGGTGTCTCGGAAGGCCAATTCCGAGATGTATTGGAAAAAGGTGCGTGTTCCCGTCGAATTACCTAGATTCTACTGACGGTTATGTTACAGAGGTTGCTGCGCTGAAAGGTATGTAGTCACCTCACGTACTCTGAATTCACCTTCATTTAATTCACTCTTGTAGCTGCATGCGAGGAACTAAAAATTAAACCCAAGATCACGGTCATCGTGGTCGCGAAACGGCATCACGTCCGTTTTTTCCCTCGGCCATCTGACGCTGACAGAAGTGGCAATTGCCCGGCGGGAACTGTTGTCGACCAAGTTGTTGCCCATCCCACTGAATTCGATTGGTACCTCCTCAGTCACGGTGGGTTGCTCGGTACCAGTCGCCCAGCACACTACAATGTTCTGTATGACGATAACAATTTCAAGTAAATCTCAGAGTTTCCTGTCTGCTATTGGAAATTTACTCACCATTTGTCCACAGTGCGGACAGTCTTCAGGCCCTGTCGTTCGCCCTTTGTCATGTGTATGCCCGTGCCACACGCTCGGTCTCGATACCCGCACCAGTATATTGTACGTCGGACCCTCCATCCCTGTGACTCTTGTCTCAAAATGGTTTAGACGCGGACATTGTGTGCAGTCGGGCGAAGAATCATTTTGATCCCCAAGGTACTGTCGACTTTTCTGACTCGGCGACGCAAGCAGATACAGCTCAAGCGGAGGGTACACTCGAGGCATTCCAACGTGGCTACAAGCCATTGCACGCCAACATGGCAACGGTCATGTACTTTTCTTGAGCGCTTCAGCTCTGTATCATAACCAAGGACGTTGTGAAATATTCATTGTATCCTCTTATCCTCTTATTTCATCGAAGTTACCCCTCCTGTAGTGACCCGAACGTTTCCTACAATATCGATTTGTACAAGCTTGATATTCAATCTGTAATATAAAGTCGCCCGACAGTCGAGCAAGAAGACTCCTGTCTGATCACGAGGTATCTACAAGTACATGCCGTTTTCCAGCTCCTCGATTTCTTGACCCTGCGGATTTACAGCTGACGTATGGATGACTGAGTGTGGATCATCCAAGCCATTTGAGCTGGAGCCCATTGTATTCCTGCTTTCATGAGTAACAGGGGGCGATGCATGTGGCTCAGATGCATGCTCTGATGTGACGGAGTGGCCATGATGAGTCAATGCTAACTTGAGCATGAATATACGCTCGTCCTGTGATGCTCTGAGCGTCCTCAGCTCCGCGAGAAGAGGAAAACGCGACTGATACGTGCATTGTGATCTCGTTCTCTTTCACGGCCTGACTAACTTCCAGATCTTCCTCCGGTGAGGTGAGTTCTAGCAAGTATTCTTGCAACTCGGTCTGAGTGCGTTTCAGGTGCTGCAACGAATTCCTCAAACGAGCGATTTCTGTTGGAGCTATCAGTGAACAGCGCCACCGTAATTGTCGAAATTCAGACCATCCCATGCTACTGCAGGGTCCAAGGTGATAGCCTGGCTGAGAGTGAACGGCTGAGGATACTTTGGATTGTACTCCATCGTGTTAGAACGTCGACAAGTGAGTTGGACTGACTCGAGAGATATCATATGACTAAGCTGCAAGTTATCTGGTTTTCCCGATAATTCATTCTGGTACCCATGTCTCCTTCATTTCTTGTCCTCGTCGACAACGACGACGTCCAGAAGGATCTCTTGCTCGCTGTCTCCCGTGTCACTTCGGTGATCACCAGACCGAGCCACCATCTCTCAGTTGCTTCAGGTCGCCTCACACTAATCGATGATGTCTCTTCAGATGCTGACCAGATCATCACTCATCTCGATGATGGCGCTGAAAAGGCAATCGTCCCCCTTTCATTGGCAAAGAAACTAGTTGGCTTCGTTCCTGCCAACCGTCTTCTGCTTCTCCTAGACGCCGCCAACGCTAGTGCTGTTCCTGATTCCATCCGCAATGCTGTATCTGGCGTACTCCTCAAGACGATCTCGACCGATGTTGATCTTATTCAGTCGATATCTACCTTCTTTTCCGGTCTCTCCATCCACGTCTTGTCCGAAGACAAACCCACCCCATCGATCATAAGAAAACTCGTGACAATCGGTGCATCTCTCGTCATTCCCTCTTCCGAACTCGAAAACTCCATCTCTCTCGCCGATGCCTTTCTTGCTCCAGTTATATCCGACAGATCCGATGGGTTATTCCCGACTGTCGTTTCATCATACAATCAAGGTGGTAAATCCCTCGGTCTCGTATATTCCTCTCGCGAGTCCGTGACCCAGTCCATTATGACTGGGAAGGGTGTATACCACTCTCGCAAACACGGTCTTTGGGAGAAAGGAAAGACTTCTGGAGCTACGCAAGATGTCGTTCGCATCCGCATAGACTGCGATTCCGATGCGCTCGAGTTCTCGGTCGTGCAGCATGGCTCAGGATTCTGCCATCTCCCGCAGCCATCATGTTTTGGCGGCATCGACGGTCTTTCTGCGCTTGAACACACCCTAACGTCGCGTCTTGCTGATGTCCCTCAGGGTTCGTACACGCGCAGACTGTTCAACGATCAAGAACTGCTTCGAGCCAAAATTAAAGAAGAGGCTGATGAGCTCTGCCGTGCGGAGACCAAAGAAGAGATAGCTTTCGAGGCCGCTGATCTGTTCTATTTCGCCTTGACACGATGTGTCGCTGCTGGCGTGACTCTTCGGGACGTTGAAGAATCGTTGAACAAGAAGGCTGCAAAGGTCACGCGGAGGGCAGGGAACGCAAAACCTCAGTTCCTCTCGAATAACAAGACTCAGGATGCTTCCGAGACTTCTTCGGGGCCTAACTCTACTACTACGGCAGATCTAAGCGCACTTATTTCCATGCGTACCTCAGACCTAGCTTCCGTTAGTCCAGAAGAGCGCGCGCAGCTCTTGAAACGCCCAGTGCTGAAGTCTCATGAAATGATTGCCAAGGTCCAGCCGATCGTTGACGACGTTCGCAAGAGAGGCGACACTGCTCTTCTGGAGTTGACTGCCAAGTTCGATAAAGCCCAACTCGACACTCCCATGCTCTTCCCCCCATTCTATCCATTCAAATCCTCAGCCCAGCCATTAGACCCAGCCGTCAAAGACGCTATCGACGTCGCTTATGACAACGTATACAAGTTCCATGCTGCCCAGGTCCAGAATAGCCACCTGGTCGTGGAGACCATGCCTGGTGTGACCTGTTCACGGTTCGCGCGACCAATAGCCCGCGTCGGGTTATACGTACCTGGAGGGACGGCCGTGCTGCCCTCCACTGCTCTGATGCTTGGTGTTCCAGCGCAAGTAGCAGGATGCGAGCAAGTCGTACTCGCGACGCCGCCACGTGCCGATGGCAGCATATCGCCAGAGGTACTCTATGTCGCTCACCTGGTTGGTGCGCACGCGATTCTCAGGGCTGGTGGTGCCCAAGCGGTCTCTGCCCTAGCTTATGGCACCGAAACCTGCCCCAAGGTTGACAAGATCTTTGGCCCTGGTAATCAATGGGTCACAGCAGCGAAGATGCTCGTTCAAAACGACACGGAAGCCCTGGTATCCATCGACATGCCAGCCGGGCCGTCAGAAGTGCTGGTAAGTCCTCTCGATGATATCTATGGAACGTGGTGCATGTATGCGTGTGTTCGAGTCGCGCGTGTGTGCACCGCGTTCGTTGTTCTTGTCAGAATAACGAACGCGGTTCTCTCCCTCTAGGTCATCGCAGACGAGTCGTGCAATCCCGCATTCGTTGCATCTGACCTCCTTTCGCAAGCCGAGCACGGCGTAGATTCGCAAGTCGTCCTTGTGACCTCGTCGCTCTCGGATGATAAGCTCGCAGAGATTGAGGAGGAGGTTGACAAGCAAGCACGCGCTCTCCCCCGGGTGGACATCATGCGGGTGAGCGTGTCACGGAGTCTTATCGTGAAGACTTCCGGACCGGAAGCTGCGCTCGAATTCTCGAACGAGTATGCGCCAGAGCACCTCATATTACACCTGAAGGGTGCTCCCGCGTGGGTGGAGCACGTCAAGAATGCAGGAAGCGTGTTCGTTGGACCTTACTCTCCTGAAAGGTCATTTCCCTCCTCATATATATGCATATTGTAATGCTAAGACAAGCCTAATAGCTGTGGGGACTACGCTTCAGGGACAAACCATACGCTTCCTACAAATGGGTTTGCCAGACAATTCAGCGGCGTAAATACTCAATCGTTCCAGAAGCACATCACGTCACAAGAGGTTACTGCAGAGGGCCTCCAGAAACTGGGGCCAATCGTTGTAACATTAGCAGATTGTGAAGGTCTACAGGCTCATGCGAATGCTGTTCGCGTACGGTTGGCGACGTTTTAGATGTTGTATTAGATGTAGGATTTGTAGAAATCGACTATCAACGTTCACTAGCCAACAACTTCCGTGCAACTGCGTGTATGCGCCTCAGATCACTCAAGAACAAACCTAGGAAACATTAACATTGACATATAACGAAGAGTTGTCTATTGTCATGCGTATGCAATTGCCCAACGTAGCGAGAGAGCATAGAACATGAAACTATGAAATGTGTAAACTAGTTGGTCCTGTAAAGTGCACGCTTGGCAACCTTGACGATAAGCGGCGTGTCGGGGAAGGAAAGATCCTCTAGAATTTTAGCGTACTAAAGAAAGACATTTAGCCGAGGTCTAGTCATGTGGACATGTCAACTGTAACTTACAGGGGTTGGCACGTCAGCACCGGTGATCCGCTCAACGGGTGCGTCAAGATAGTCAAATGCTTCACTCTCAACTATCTGAGCGCAAATCTCGCTTCCGACACCAAAGGCAGGGAAACCACCCTCGACGATGAGAAGGCTAGATAGATCGTAAGAACGACCGAGGAACACCAGCATAGTTGAATTTCAATCACCGGTTCGTCTTCTTGACGGAGGCTTTGATGGTGTCAATGTCGAGAGGGCGGATACTGCGGAGGTTGATGACCTCAGCCTTGATACCTTCCTTGGCAAGTATGTCTGCAGCCTCTAAGCTGTGGGTGACCATCTTGCTGTGGGCGACGATGGTGACATCAGACCCTTCGCGCTCCACCTTGGCCTTGCCAATTGGGAGGAGGAAGCTATCTGACATGGCCTCGGTCGACATGGGGAAAGAGACACCATACATCATCTCGTTCTCAAGGAAGACAACAGGGTTAGGATCCCGAATGGCAGACTTTATGTGAAACAGATAAGGTCATGCATGCGGTGCAAATTTCGACACTCACCTTGAGAAGACCCTTGCAGTCCTCGGCACTCCATGGGCTGACGACCTTGAGACCAGGGATTGAACCGTACCATGCGGCGTAATCTTGTGAATGTTGAGCACCGACACCGGAGGCTGCACCGTTGGGACCACGGAACACGACTGGACATGGCACATTTCCACCTGACATATAGTAGGTTTTACCGGCGGAGTTGACAATTTGGTCAATGGCTTGCATTGCGAAGTTGAAAGTCATAAACTCGCAACTAGGACAAAGAATCAAAAAAAGTTAGAGTTGATAGATGGACGACATACACCGGTCGGAGGCCAGCGAGTGCGGAACCGACGGCGAGACCAGCGAAACCCATCTCAGTAATGGGTGTGTCGACGACACGTTTCTCTCCGAACTTGTCCAAGAGACCTTTCGTGACCTAGACATTGAGAAAATAAGCTGAGAACACGTGTTGCAAGTCGGGCAGAGTACCTTGTAAGCACCGTTGTACCGCGCGACCTCCTCACCCATGATGAAAACGGACTCGTCACGCAACATCTCTTCCTCCATAGCCACGTTGAGGGCATCTCGAACGGTCATCTAGGGATAGAATGAGTTTGGTTTACGGGGTCGAGCTCATTGTCGAATTTGCGTACCGAGTTTTCGGACTGGGTAGCATAACCGCGAGCGAGTGCGGCCCTCCGCACGGGTATTGAGGTGCGTTGGCGAGCGTTGACGGCGATGCGAGAGAAAGCGACGCGGACAGCAGCCATTTGGAGTGGAGGAGAGGAAGAAGATGTGAAGAGACGTTGCACGACGCGTGGGTTCAAATTTGGCTCGCGGACCAACACGGGAAATTTCACCCTGACGGTCCGCCGTCGGTTTGTGTCATTATTCACGGCTCAGTCTGATCAGTCATGCGAAAACCAGTTGTCCTCGTCACAGGCGCATCCAAGTCCTGCATATTCATTTTTACGTGGAAGTATTGCTAACTGTCTATCAGAGGTATCGGACTCGCTGTGGTCAAATTTCTCCTCGAAGAGTTCAATGCAAACGTCGTCGCGCTCTCGCGATCTGAGACACCTGAGCTGAACAAACTGATCAACGACCATCCTGCCTCCTTTCTCGCTATCCCGTGTGATGTGTGAGTGCACATGTCCTCAGCATCGTCAATGGGCGACACCGAACATCACACAGTACAGACGAAGCCGCTCAGGAACGCGCATTCGACACAGCGAAAGCTAGATTCGGTCCCGTTCTCGATGGCCTAATCCTGAACGCCGGTACTCTTGATCCCCTAGGGCGCGTCAGCAACCCTACTGCAACCCTAGATGCTTGGAAGCATCACTTTGATGTCAATTTCTTCTCACTCGTCAGTGCACTCAAGGTCGCCCTCCCGAGTTTGCGTGCCAGTCCAAGCAACGGACGAGTGATATTTGTCAGCTCAGGTGCAGCTACAGGAAATATTCCTGGCTGGGCACCTTACAATGCTGGCAAAGCAGCGATGAACAGTCTGGCGAGGTACCCGTGTTTCCCGATTCAGTCACCCAAACCTACTGACGGCGGCCACATTGATAGAACCTTAGCCAAGGAAGAGCCATCTATCGTCTCATTAGCAATCGCTCCAGGAAAAGTCGATACAGCCGTGAGTCCCCGTCACATCGGCCCCAAGCTCGCACACTGATTTATTTTGCAGATGCAGCAAGTTCTCAGAGAGACCGGCGCTCCACATATGGAAGAAACCGACCACAAGATTTTCATCGATGCATACCAGGAGGGTACTTTGGTTAGGCCATCTGACGTCGGCTATGTGATTGCCAATCTCTCACTTCAAGCACCACTCACCCTTAGTGGTCAGTTCATACGGTACAACGACGAGCACTGTAGAGAATTTGCAAGGAAATGAAATGAACTCAATTGACTCTTCGTCAAATTCACACTTCTTATCTTCCCTTTCCACCGGAGCCGAAGGAAGGAATCGAAGTCGTGAAAAAGTACCGAGTAAATCATCGAAGAAGTCCCATTCCACCAATAATGCTCTATAGTCCGTCTCACCTCCATGACATGACCAACAGCAACCATTGCAGGGATGGCACAACGACAGGTGAGCTGTGACACTAAGTTCGTATCTTTCACATTTTGATCACAAGCCAACAAGATCATAGATGTGCATCAGCACTTCTTCCTCGATGCCCGAAAAAAGGAGAGACTGAACTCGGAAGTAGGCTGGATCACACCACCAGAAAACCTTCCGTGGCGACCATCATCGGCCATAGCAGCCATGGACGCTATGGGCATCCAAACCGCAATCCTTTCGCCCCCTCCTTTCGCCACTTCGAACAGAGCTGAAGTAAGAGCCATGAATATCCACATAGCGCAGATTTGCGCCGCACATCCGGGAAGGTTTGGTTTCCTCGCTGGCCTTCCAAACTTGTGCGATGTACAAGGTTCATATATACCTGCAGCAGTCACACTAAACGCCACCTCCTGATACCAGCTTCTGCAGGTGCCATCAGTGAAATCGCTTTCGCTACGGATCATCTTGGCGTCGATGGGTTTGCACTCATTTCCTCCTACGGAACAGGAAATTCAGCCAGTCAGTGGGATCTCACTTTTATCTACTCATCCTCATCCTCGGGACTTACATTCCGATCAGAATATATAGCAGACGATCTATTCGATCCCGTCTGGGCTGAACTCGACAGGAGGCGCGCAGTCGTCTTCCTTCACGGTGCCCAGACCCCCTCATCAACACCCTACCCTCACCCCTTCCTAGGTCTTCCGATCAGCGAAGTAAGTCATCCCTGTCGATCGATTCCTATATCCAAAAACTGAAACTGAACCTTCAAACAAGGTTCCGAACGAAACGTACAAAGCCGCCTCTCATTTGGTCGTCACCGGCAAGAAACGCCGATTTCCAAACGTCAAGATCATTCTGGCACATCTCGGTGGGAGCACGCCGTTCCTGGCCCCGCGTGTGGCAGCCTTGTCACACCACATGGGGTGCCCCTTTACACCTGAGGAGATTCTTCAGGATTTCAAAAGTTTTTACTATGAGACTGCGCTTAGTTCGCATCCGACGACGCTTGCTGCGATGGAGGCTTTTGTCCCGATTGATCATATTCTCTTCGGGACAGACTACCCCGGTAGGTTTTCTTCTGTGATCCCAGGCATTCTCCACATGGCTAAATTTTGAACATAAGCGGTGGGCATCACGACCTCAGAATGGTATACAAAACACCTAGAGGACTATTACGTCCAAGACCCACTCAAGCTGGACTGTATCCTGCGGAACAATGCGCTTTCGATCTTTCCGAGGGTCCGAAGAGAGCAGAACGTTACCCGGGCAGTTTCACCTCCAACAAAGGACGGTACACGCTTAGTGCCCGTATCCGGGCCGGCTCATAACACGCAATAGTTTGAAAATAAGCATGTAGTATAGGTGAATACAAATGAGAGGATATGAATGAAAATAAAACGAGGGACTCTATTCATATATATTACGACTGGGAATGGGCTACTAGATGGTTGTCTATACACCGAGTCTAAGTAGAATGCCGTTAGTTGATATCGAACGACGAGTTCTGCTTCAACCCTCACCTTCGCTTAGTATGCTCGTAAACAAGATAAGAGATTGAGACTGAAGGCACAACCTGTAAGAGTCGATGAGCATCAAGTTTCGCCCACGCAAACGCAGTATGAACCTTGGCCAACGTCGGGAATAATCCACGGTAAAATCCTCTCCAACCGTCACGCTGATATGTCTTCTGAGCCACATCCCAAACACCTGTATAACGCTGCGGATGGCCTGAGGACCCTGAAGCTTGCAGTCGCGTGCGGACTAGGTTCAGAGGGTAGACGCTGGTAGCTCCAACGCTCCCTGAGACGCTTCCAAACGCAAGAAGAGCAAGGATGCCAGGTTCCTCCAGTCCGGTGGAGCGAAGATACGCGAGTTTGAGGGCTTCGAATGTACTCATGTCAATAGCAGAATATCTGAAAAAGATACGTGAGTGAGATGGCTCTGGTTTCGTGCGGGTGACATACGGAAAGACTCCAACAAGACCGATCTACGGTGGCTTCAGGCAATGCCACGAGGGAGAAAGTAGAAAAACTGACAGATAATCCACGGTAGAATGCTCTAAATTGCCCAAGCTGCCAAACATGGCGCACCGCTTCGCTTAAACTTCGTTTTTGGTCGGTTGCGCTCATCATTTGCGTCTGTCAAGAACTCAATAACAAACAGGCGGCGAGGGAAGTGAACCGCTGACCTTCAGTGTTTCGATTGGGTATATACCTAGACCATCATGAGTACAAGCGCAGTAGAACAGTCCCCAACTTACTTAGCTGACTGGATATCCCGCCTATCCCGCCTGATAAAAAGCGACTACTACCGCTTATATCTCGGGGGTCCTCCACATGATCCCAGTATTTGGCAAACGCCCGTTTCTGTCCCCGAATACTGAGTATAACACGTTCGGCACGAGAACACGGAGAGGACGAACAGCTGTTTCATAAGTCATAAATTTTATGGCAGACTCTGGGAATATCTTCATTACAGAGAGTCCGTTTCCCGTCCAAAAGGCCAAAACACCGCCCTCAGAATATATGCGAGCTACAGCGCCGCCTATAGCTTTCAAGCCGCCGACGCTTGGTTTAGGGCCCAAGGACGGTCCCCCCATCTCAGGAGGACGAGTGATCAAGAAAACTTTGAGACGATCGAACGGAGCAGTACACGTCCTGGACACTAGACGGACAATGTCAGAAGGAGCATCGGCAAGTGGTCAATCTCTCACCTGCGCCAGCCACACCACCCGCGAGGAGGAACCTGATTGCTGTACGGCCCTGTAACCAATCATGATTTTCCTCAGGCTCCTCCTCAAGGTCGCCATCCTGCTGGTTGACGGGTATTGGGGGTGGTGGGGGTGGTGTCCGCAGCGACGCTATCGACGAAACTTTGTCTTCCACACTCAAACTGACATCACCTTCCATACATCAAATGAATTCATGCCTGTCTCTCAAAGAAAGTGGCAGGGCAGCAGACCTTCCATCGTGACCCTCGCGGGACCCCTCCCGTCCTCTCCCATGAATTTTTGCACCTCGTAATACCGGTATATCTCGGAAGTCGACGCCTTCCGAGGGAGAAGCAATAGGAAATCTCGAAACTGCCGAAAGTTGATATGGTGGGAATGGGGTGACAGAGTCAGAAACGTCATAAAATCTGCCACGGCAGACGCTGAGAGGGTGATCCCTGAGAATATGAATTGAATACCGGTATAAGATGTGGCTTTGGAACGACCTACCAGCTTTCTTCAAAGCGGTCTGTAGTTCCTCGGCATCCAAGTGACCGTCTCCGTCCAGGTCGAGCTCGTCGTGAAAGATGCTCCACAACTCTATCAAACAAAAGCATTTAATTAAGGCGGAAGGGAAAAGAGACACACCCTTGACCCATTACTCACCAGTTTCCTTCGCCTCCGCGTACTCGCGGAACTCCGGCCACGCTATGTGGGTTGGCCGCTGGCTAAAGATATGACCACCACACCGCCGCAAAAGCTCGTCTTCATAGACTCTCCTCATGTTCTCAGCCATTTCTGCCGTTAGTGACTCGCCAAGGGGAACTCCGAGCATGGCCGCGGTTTCCGAGCTCTGGAAGCTTGAATTGGGTAGGTGTTGCCACAAGTCATGGAGTGTCCGTTCCCGGTTTTCTTTTCCCTCTTGCTCGCGGAATTCAAGAAGGTTGTGGGGGTTGGAACGATACGGTAGAGGGTCAGACCTGAGTCGTGGAATGAGTGGGCGATTCCGAATGCCTGAAAAACATCCTTCGTAGATGTCACGTCCGTTCGGTTGGGGACGTGAAGAACCCACGACCTCCGACATGGAATGAAATGTTTAACCTGCGATTCCAAGGCCAGATTATGGATCGCAGCTTGAGGTGTAGGGTGATACGTCAAAAGGGCATTGTTGTTGGGAAACTGCTGCTTCAACGAGGTAAATGGAGTGTTTGCTACTGCTTACTTTGACTCGCGAGTATTACTTCCACATGGCAAATCAATTTTGTGTCGCCAAGTCGTACCAAAACATTACCATAGTTTAGGTAAATAACTACACGTCCTGTCCCTCTGTAAAAGAGACATCAATCATTACCACCCGACGATATGGAAGGTGCGGTGGTCTATTACAGTATTACTTTGATACAATCCGGCTTCAGAGTCCCATGACAAAAGAAGAACAAATGATACAAGTATGTGTCACTGACACAGGAATGCGGACACGACCAGCGATCCGACACGTTGCAGTCCCTGCACCAGCGTTCGACGGAGCGATCTACGCTTTGAGTTGGGCGGAAGAATTTGCGGAAGAGCGTCCACCTGTGTTCGGGCATGCTCCAGAGACGCCTCCTTGCTCAAAGGCTCAGCCTTGTTTGTCATCCCGTAGCCAGTACGAGGAAGATTATCCATCCACTTCTCAGAGTTAAACATAGATGGCGGTCGTGTATGCGCAGGAGTGCTACTGGACGCCAACGTGGAAGCATAGTCATGTGATGGCGTCTTGACGTGAAAAGTCACAGGCGGAAGCTCATGCGTCGATTGCGACGACGGTGGTGTAGGGAGCTTGCGTGGACCAAAGAAGAGTCGGGTAGGGTCGGGTCTCACCAATATTGTTGGCCTCACCTCGCGGATTTCGAGGACTGGGACATCTTGCACCGGAATTTCGGGCAATGGCCGAGAAGGACGTGGAGGTGTCGGCAATGGAGGCGGCGGTAGAGGCGGCGAAGGTAAAGGCGGAGGTGGCAGGGGTGGCGAAGGTCGAGGTGGCGCAGGTAATGGCGGAGAGTGCCGTGCCTACAAAAGCTAATCAGCAACTAGAATCGGGAGAAGCTAGAGTGTGTACTCTGTGCGTCATGTCCACAGGGGAATTGTCCTCTGAGGACGATTCGATCGGACTCGATTTCTGACGAGGCAGAGGTGGCGTTGGCGGTCGATATTCCTACGCAACATTTAGCTCCAGTCCCTAATTGTCATTTGATCAACAGTTTAGTCACCCACCGTTTGTGGCTTTCGTTTCCCCCCCGGGCGCATCCAAGGTGTTGGCGAGTCAGGCCGAGATAATGGATCGCCGTCGAAACTTTCCGAAGGAGAAGGCGGCGTGAACGTGTAGCCTCCCAGTGTCCCGAACTCCTATGACTATGTGAGCATTCCCACATTGATAACCTCGCTTAGCACCGCTGCCCACCGTGCTGGTCGGCGACTGCCGCAAAGGCTCTGTTTCGCCATCATGGTCAGTTGAAGGACCTTCATGCACCGAGAAATCAACCACTGTGTTAATGGTGGGCAGAGTTTCCCGCCTTTCTCTTCCTACCACTCTGTCGATCACGTCCTTCCAATCATCTGGGAGCTTGAAAGTGGAGCGTCTAGTATGTCCCTCCGGGAAATGGAATCAATGCTTACCGGTGGTCTGTCGGTCTGTATAGGTGAGTATGATGAGACAGAAGAAAGTGAGATCTGTCTGAAAGGCGCTCCTGGGGACGACGGAGGAGAGGGCGGTGGCGATGGGATGAACTTTGGAACGGGTTTCCTGTGGCTCATGGAGCGCACAGGCTCCGCCGCTTGAGACATGGCTGGTAAAGCCAGCGGTAGTTTTAGGTACCAGACAGGATTGAGCGCTGAACGGCGAAGCCACTAGAGTAGGGCGGGACGACTGTTCGGTAGAAGCGCAGCTGGGTGGAAAGAAATGAGAAGACGAATTATTATAGCGAGTAATAAATGGAAAGACATGAGTAACCTCATATAGGGAAGAGGAGGCATGCCTCAAGCTGTACGCAGGCGGTAGTCATCGAGGGAACCTGTATTAACTCAACAGCCACGTTGAGAGCAGGATGCTCATGAAGGGGACAGCACGACTCACCTCATGTTTTCCATAATTGTGCAATGCTTGCGAACAGCCGCAAGGTGGTCCATGAACACGACAAATACAGTCTTGGAACCATGGAGAGAGCATCCCTCCCGACTGCGTGACGACCATGGCAACCCCCATAGATCAAACGCAACTGCAAGTCGAGAGCTTGGAGCGTTGTGTTTCTGATAGGCGAACACTGAACCGAAGATCTCAGTCCCTGATCAGCACTGATACAATCCAGTATCCGGTTCTCATGGGCACTCAGTCGAAGCTGAGCATCGCCCCTGGAAGCACTGGCAGGACATTCATGCAGTGTGGTTCCAGATATAG
>JBBPRG010000348.1:0-13899 GCA_038092895.1 Chalciporus pseudorubinellus | reverse complement strand
ATGCAATGATGGGATGGTAGACACTCAACTTTTTCCCTTGCACTACCTGTATCATCCACCCTCGATCTACGGACTACATACCACTACGCCACCAACTCAGGGTCCTCTCCCTCGAAAGGTTCACCCTCGTCGTCTTCAATCACAAATGCAGTCATTGGGACAGAGTACAACCGAATCACGGACTGTTGAACTGTGTATGAGCGCTTGCAATTTTCACCGAGTAACCTACGTACCTTGTTAGGGTCCTTGACGAGCACATACTTGCCCTCGGGCATCTTCATGCATAGGTCAGTGATGGTCCGAACGATCCCCCAGCCATTGGCGATGGAGACGTTGAGCTGGGTGGCGAAATCGGCGGGACGTATGGAAGTGGTGCTGAGAATGACATGTCGGGTGTTATCCTTGGGGCTAACACGCGAGATGTATCTAGAGAGAGATGAACCAATCAGTAAAATCGGTGAGAGTCGAGGTGGCTCTTTGCACTCCGAGGGTGATCGGGACATACCCTATTTTCATGAGATCAGCGCCTGCTAATACGGACTGAACTGTCCACTTGGCAAGCTTGCAGCTGTTGTTTTTCATCTCCGTTGCAACGACAGCACCGCGTTGAGAATCCAACTTCGAACGCCAGTCTGGAGCTCCACCTGCACCCTGGGAACGAGGATCAAACTCATTCAGGGCTCGGATAGTCACGAGGCCGTGGCCCTCAGCAGGATTTCCTGCACCAGCAGTGAACGCATCAACTTCTGTGCGTACACAAAT
Organism: Chalciporus pseudorubinellus; assembly: GCA_038092895.1. NCBI lineage: Eukaryota > Fungi > Basidiomycota > Agaricomycetes > Boletales > Boletaceae > Chalciporus > Chalciporus pseudorubinellus. Next base: position 13,137 of record JBBPRG010000348.1, on the reverse strand, counting down.
TTTGAGATCCTCGTCTTCAGTAACGCCGAGATCGAAAACACGGTATCGGTAGCCACAAGATGCCAACGGTTCAGTTTCTTCTGGACCGTAGAACGGATTCGGGTGGACAAAGTCAGCCGTTATGTGCTCTTGTGCGGATTGGAATCCGAAGTTCTGGTTGATGTAGGTCGCTTCCAATGACAACGAGGTGGCGGAGTTGATAGATGGAGCCTCCGGAACGGCGGTTTTTTCGGCAGGATTGTTAGGGTTGGGAGGGGCGGGATCCTGAGGGGGATCCGACGCGTTTTCGTTCACGGTGACCGTGTCGAATGGGCCGCCGTCGCGTTTGTCAAAGTACAGGATGTTGCCTTCGCGGACAATAACAATGTCCCAAGGGTACACCGACCGAGGAGCACACATGAGTACAGAAAGAATAACATCGGTGGCGTAGACCGTTGCCGTATTTTTGGCGACAAGCTAGACGATTGAGCTCAGATTTTCAGTAAGCGATGCTTGGTGTGCACTTGCCTGTTGAATGACAGGGTCGTCTGACGTAGTGGTATTGTACTTGATACGATCTACAAGTTGGAGTGGTCGCTCGGTTTTGGTCGTGATACGGTCATAAGATTTGTCGTAGGCAAACACTCGCCCATATGTATCACTTTGGGATGAAAGCAGTCAACGACTATCAGGGGATTATCAAAGGGTCCACTTACATGTCTTCCGGCTCGTCTACCTCAAGCTTGAGCTTAGCCAAACGATGGAACTCAATTTCCTCCAGTAACGACCACTCGGGTGAAATAGCAACGGATGATTCCCGAGTGCGATTGGTCTGCAATCATATCATCAGTTGACACCAAGTTGCACCAATCCCAGCCTGATCAAACTTACTTTCTCCCAATCTCTCCAACCTCTCCGCCCACCACGCTGAGCTGCTCCTCGCCCAAATGCGGCACCACCACGAGCACCTCTCTGAGCACCCCTGCCAGCGAAAGAGCCAGCGCCACGTCCTGATGCTCTACCCCTATTGAATCCACCCCGACGTAGAGGAGCAGGTTTGTTGTCCACCAATGAGAAGCTTGATTCATCTTCGACATGAAAGTACGCGAATGCACTCGCAGTGCCGCTTCCAAACGCCTGTGCCCCTTCTCTCTTTGATCGACCTGCAGGACCACGAGTATCACGAGTACTCTGAACCCCTACAGCGGTCTGACGGTTCTCGCCCGTCGTATCGTTCCAGTCCGCGAATCGACCGAGTTTGTCAGATTTCGAGTACGGGGCATATGGAATATCTTTGAACTTGAATTGTTCAGGAATGTTGGATGCTGAAGGACCCCATCCGCCATCTGGATTATCGTTGATCTGTGGTAAAGTGAACGAGGCCATCGTACGGACACTTGATGGTTAGATGCGATGGCTTTGGTTGTCGCGGATAAGAAATTTTGGACGCACAAGATCACATCGACAGCGTGAGAAACAACACTTGGACTTGGACAGACATGAAGTACGTTGACTCTGAGCTTATTGTCTAACACGACGACGACTAACTAGTAGACCGTAGCGTCGTCCGAGAAATTAACAGAATCAATGAGCGCGAGTTGGACCTAGGTGGCTCCGCGTCATGGCATGACGAATACAAAGGTGAGCATTGAATGCACTAAATGGTAACAGTGCTGGGTTTCTCAACGATTCTCCAGATTCTGCATACATCTTCATTGGCGGTCTTCATTATGACCTTACAGAGGGTGATGTTATAGCGATATTCTCTCAGTAAGTCAGTCGCCCTCCTTCTCTGCTCATGATTCCAACTGTTGACAGGTATGGAGAAGTTATGGACGTAAATTTACCGCGTGACAAATCAACGGGGAAAACGAAAGGGTTTGGTTTCCTCATGTACGAAGACCAGAGGTCCACCATCTTAGCAGTTGACAATCTCAACGGTGCCAATGTCCTGAGCAAAACTCTGCGTGTCGATCACGTCAAGAACTACAAACAACCGAAGATGAAGGGGGACGAGGGTGAATGGGTGGAGCCTGAGGAGCAAAGCCTCAACGCGAAGCCTGAGATGATTGTCGGTCTGTTGCTTGCTCTCTTCGCTCCGTAATCACTTTGCTCATATCACTGGTTCTAGACGATGCGCCATCGTCTGACTCGGACGCGTCTTTCTCCATCGACCCCGAAGATCCCATGAGAGATTATCTTCTTGCCCAACGCAGAGAAATGAAAGCGCTTAAGAAGCCCAAGAAATCCAAGAAAGATAAACACAAAGACGAGACTCCCGAGGAGCGTCGGGCGAGGAAGGAACGAAGGCGCGAGAAGAAGTTGCGGAAAGAGAATCAAAAATCCGAAGGCATGAAGGGAGTTGAGGATTTACTGAAGACCCTTGAGAGCCGAATGGGTGACCGACATACGCCTGGCGGAGACTACGAGCGTTCCCCAGATCGAAGACGCTCACGCTCGCCGTCCTATGGGGACTCTTCCCGGAGAGATAGAGATAACCGTGACATTCGCATGAGGAGCCGTACTCCTGACAGAGACGCACGGCGACCTGGTTCGTTCAGACGCAGCGATGACGGAGACAGGCACGATGACTCTCGCTCAAGAGCGGTTTCTCATCAACATCGCCGCGATAGAGAGTAGTCAATGTACTATTACAGTGTTGTACTCAATGTCTCCCTTAGTTGTGTGTCCGGTTCGTTCGCCCTCAATTCCCCCGTTCCCTTGGGCAGCTACTCATGTGGTATGTACGAAGATCTTGCATTCTCGGGGTAGAGTGGGGATTGGCAATGATCGCCTCAAGTATGACACCGTATCTGTGCTCTCTATCGTTCCCCATCAATCCCTGTTGATCTTTTACGTGTGAGGAAAAGTTTTCGCCAAATGGAAGCTGACCCTGGTCCACGATGAGAGGCGGGAGGGGGACTTTCATCTGCTTTCTTCCTGGCGATGTCAACAACGTTTCCCACCCTCCAACATCCACCTCCTGCAGCGATGGAAAGGTCGCCCTGAGGATCATAGCGACTTTCTTGGCATTGCTGATGGGAGAATGGATGACCCTGAGTTTCGTCAACGTGCAATTGGAAACATGATCGTCCATTTCGTCCAGGTCAATCCATTTATAGTCCTTCGCGTCGATCACGATCGAGAGCTCTCGTAAACACGAGCAGTTTCTGCGAGGAAGAAAAGCCCTTTGAAGGTGGCCATTGGATGTGTGTGGTCACAGCACGCAACATTGCCGTGGTGAAGATCCAGCAGTGAATGCGAGAAGTGGCTGTATGGGGTATGTCAAGGGATCGATGTTGTTATTGACGCATTTGAGTAGATTTACGGTCAGAGCGATTGTTTGTAGAGACTGATGGTTGAGGTGAGAAACAATGCAACTGAGGAGTTCGTACGGCGATTCGTTTTTGTCGAGTGGAAGAACCAGACATTGACAGGTTAGGCTAGTTGGAGAGAGGTCCAGCGAACCAACAGAGGGATGTCATATCCATCAAGTTGGATATTAGTGAGGGAGTGAAAACTTGAAGGACTGGGATGGTTAGCATCCAGAATGACTGTCAAATTATCTGGCTCAGGTATTGCGTTCCCAGATGAAGAGAAGCGAGGGATTCGAGCAGAGAAAGGTGTCCATACGCAGCAGCGTCAAGGTTATAGGAAAGGCAGGAAAAGCGAACGATGTATTTCCAACTACAGATTACGTTGGAGAGGGAGCATCGACTTCTGACGCTTCTAGCGTCTATATTTGACCATGAGTGAGTGACGCTTGTTGCATTCGGGAATAAGGTACGCTTGAAGGAAGTCTGCTGTTGCGGCGTTACATTGAAAATTTCGGAGGCCTCTAGCAAGCAGGTCAAAGGATATAATGAATCGAGCTTTGCCCCACAACACTCTGCGCGAGGGTTCTTCAGATGCGCGACATGCTGGAAGTAAACATGCAGGGGTGCTTCGAAGATCTCGGCGAGCTGCAAAGCGTAGTGCAGGGTGGAAGTTGCTAAGAAGAAGATAATCATTGAATCACCTGGCATTCGGGATGAACTTAGCTATCGATTATAGTGATATGGACACAATAAAACTTCGTCATTATCGGTCTGATGGCGTAGTTGGTTATCGCATCTGTCTAACACACAGAAGGTCCTCAGTTCGAGCCTGGGTCAGATCACTTTTTGCGCGTCCACACGATCACTGTACTTGAGCTACTTTCGTCAGTCCTTCTCTGAGCAACGTATTTCTATCAGTTTCATTAGGTTGATGGGTCCTATGCAGCCCACGCACATTTCTTGGATTAAACACTTTGTATATTAATGCTCTGGCTCAACGTCACAATTGTGGAGATAAACGGAAGTACTTGGTAATGCATAATTGCAAGGCTTCTCCGAGACGTTTGTCTAATTGTTGTGGTCAAAGACGTCGTGAATGATCCCATGTCGGTGGTTTATGACTCGAGTTGCCTTGACGCCGGGTGCGAGATCGGACAAAGACAATTACTGTTGCAGTCCCATGAGTTCCACAACGTCGTTCATTTCCACCCAACTAACCAGGGGAGACCCACATCGATCCACATCCGCAACTAACACAGCACCAAATCCCATACATCGTCTCACTCATCGACTGACACATCCACACAACCCACAAGTGACCCGCACAGCATCCTAATCCATGTCTCCAGTAACGCGCTCTTCTGCACCATCAACGCCTTCTAGGCCACGCGTCAGCATCGGCTCAGTAACTCCGCCTAGCAGCACTCGCCGTACACCACATTGTACAAAGTGCCACCGCCCACGCGCTGGACATCCTCGATCAGGTTGTCCCTATGTTGACTCGTCCAATCCCCCATCCCCTTCTAGTAAACCCATCTCCAAGATTGCGCATGTCGCACCCGCGGGTGATGATGGCATCTCCGAGGAACTCTCCTCCCTCCACATCGTCTCCCCTACCGAGGAGGCCCAGGGTGCACACGTGTCCCGCAGCGGGAAGAACCTCAGGCGCCGTCTTTCGGTCCGATTCGCCCTGGTCCCTGAGCAGACGCTCGCATCTCTAGGCCCTACAGACTCGGAATTAGTGGAGCAACTGTTCCAGCCCGGGATGATGAGCGACGACGTGTCCCCTCAGGAAAAACAAGCAACCGTACGCGTGTTGCAATGGCGGAAGACTCTTGCTGATGCTGAACCCCCCAAACTGGGATCACATACCAACGTAAAGACTGAACCGGAACCCGAGTTTAGCTCTGCGACTCAAAGCGCGGCTCCCCTACTTTCTCGTCGCATGCCCTGCACGCTTTTCACGCCCTCTCCTACCAGTAGTCTCACTCCAACAGAACTTCTATCCGATCAGGGCATCGGGGGTTCGGCTCTCAATATGAACGAAACCATGTATCCGCTCCCAGATCACGATGTCAAAAGAACCAAACCTATCGTCCGCTCGATGAGTTTTGAGCAACGATGTTCATTTTTGCAACAACTCAGTCATTCCTCTGGCATGGCACCCGCAACGTTGCTCTCATTCCCCCTTGCCGATATTGACAGCGTACGGACTGAGTCAGAAGAAAAAGGATTCATCGTCCGCGTCCTTCCCGGTCAGGAGGAAGACAGGCAATGGGTCATTCTTGGCAGGGATGAGGACGCTATCAACTTATTGGCGGAAAAGTTCCGCTCCGAAGAAAAAAGGAGTGGAAGGGCACAGGGGAGGGGCGGGAAATTAACAGCTGTTGCAGGGGGTGTGGTGTTCGGTGCGGTAGCCACCTGGACAGGTCTCGCATTCTCTTGAAGGACGGACAGATTCGATTCGATCTATGCATCTTAGTTGTAGCCACCGTTCGTATGTATGTATTATGTTTCAATTGCATCATTTGTATGCTGTTATCCCGACTGCACATAAACGGACCTACATCTGCGAACATACTTAGCCGAGTTGCCAACAGCCTTCAAGCGCTCCGTTTGGATTCCAAGCACCCTCAGGCTCACGGCAGCCCCGCACTGGCAGGTTGCCCGTAAGAACCCTGAGATTCCCTTTTTCTGCAGTAATCACAGCTCTCAAAGCCTTCCAAGGGCTGGAAACTGAAGCGTTTATTTCACTGGCAGCTGTTTCGTCGATGTACATTGCGAACTCTGCATGGTGATAGACTCCCCGTTAGGTAAACGACTGGCCAGATAGATTATATTAATAGGAGTTCCAACATGGGGACTTTCATGATATATAAGGAATCACAGATCCCTGGAAGAGCGAGACCTAAAAAGTAAAGGCATAGGGTATATGTGGTGATAGAATATATGTACTGTAGCATATGTAACATGTTTTGTTGCATGGTGAATGGGGTGTAACGGGGATCACGGAGTAAATTCTATGAAGCTCGATTTCGTACGAGGCCTTTTGACGTTATCATGCACTTCTTTCATGTGCCTCTTTAAAGATTGCGTGAGCATGATTTTCTGGCACTTGTAACAGCTGGCTCGTTCCAAACGGGGATCGGAACCATGCGATCTGCGCTGACGACGACGAAGCAGGTGAGGTGACGGGACCTGCCCAATGACTCCAATAGAGTGTCCCCTGCGCGGGAGATCATCGTTAAAGTTCGCGACCGATCGTTCCAAGTAGTGGGCCTGACTAATCAGGCCGTTTGCAACGTCAAAAGGGGCAGCGTCGTGCCGGGAAGATAACATAGATTGCGAGAGAGCGTCTGCGTTGCGCGGAAAGATCGGCTTTGTCAGCGCCAGCCACTCTACAGCATGGCGGTTGTCACACTCACCGTGCGGCAGGCGTGATTCTCGGGAGGGTTCCTGATTCGTTAGCGCACCGGAACTTGTACCGGGTCGCATGGAGATCATGTCCTCCAATGGTTGGTTCGGCGACGGCGTAAACACTGGAGCAGTGTTGGCTCCTCTATCAGTCCAGCGAGGCCTCACCGAAAGGTTGATGTCATCATCACGAACACTCGCAGACACGTCGTCCATGAAGGACTGGCGACATTCCGGATATAGTTGTAAAAGACCTTTCCTCAGGTCGTCATAAATTCGATCTTGCAATGAATGGTTGTTCGTATAGTGAATGCGGCCCGCTGAAGGGGGCATGGCTGGTGCTTGACTAAGCATGTCGGGAAGAAGGGCGTCGGAAAAATGCCCAAGGTTCCTAATAAAATCATCGGCGCATTAAATGAAACAACTTTTGGAAGGGGTGGGTGCTCACTCGGCAGCACGTGGAACGGCGCTCAGAGAACTATCTTCACCTGTGGTGATAAGGTCAACCTCACGTGGAATAGCTGTGGGAACGACTCGGATCGTGCTGCCGAAGGAATCAGTAGGAAAGAACATGCAAAATCGTCTGCACACACCGAGTGAACGCATGTGGGATGATGTGAGGGGCCGACATCGCGACATTTGCATTGTGAACACTCTCGTCATAGTGCTCACAGAACGAGTTTTGATGGTAAGGATGGAAGTGGCTGCAGATACGAATCTCAGGGGGGAAAGCTTCAGAGGGCGGGGTCCCATACGGTGTGCCTTGCATTATCTCACTCCTTTGGGTCAAGGAGAGTGGTGGGAAGTAAAAGTAAAAGAGAGGGATGTTCTCGAATAGAATCCAGCTTTTTAACGGTTTGACAGTGTCACCCATGCACGTAGGGGACACAGCTTCGGTTTGAGGTGGCTGGGTGAGGGACCACCAAGCTGAAAAGATCGTCACGGTTGTACGGAACGAGATTTGATCGGCAACGTGAAGACCGGAACAAGGTCACCATCATGACATTTCATTGCTGGGTACTCCATTGGTTGACCATAGTCCCTGCGTGAATGTCAGTGTTGAGAGGCACTGTTGTCACATATGTACCGTCCGTGAACCTTGCTGCTGGTGAGTTGCAAACGTCCGACCTTTCATATGATAACAATATGCGTTGTAAAAAAGAAGCTCTTGCGCCACTGATCCAGATCGCCGTGACTCCCAATAGATCTGGCATACAACGGAGGGACATGGACGTCGGTGTGGGCATCCGAATATGGACGCCATCAGAAAAATAAGTTAGGAAGACCAGAAAGGGAAGCCAAAGGCAGCGCGATGGCCATTAGATGGAGATGTGCCCGAAGACAACGGCAACACAACCCTTATTGAATAGACGTGACTTGGTCAGAGTTGGACGAACTATGAAGAGAAGGTCGGGTCTAGGTCAGTATAGGAGGATATTAAGGCAAAACGAGTTACAAGCGGCTGAGCTCCGCGGGGTATAATTGTTACCCAAAGGTTGAGGAGATTGAGAGCTGATCTATAACATTAATGTCTGTGATCACAGTTGATGAAGGGGGTGATGTCTCCGCGTGCCAGTGAAGGGTTCAATATCATTATCAGCTGGGATGGCGCCGGCATGGTCAACATGCTGCTCGTGATGAATACGAAGGAATACGAATTTGGGGGACCTTCAACCAGCAGACCCCGTGATCTTCAAACACTGCTACTCGCCAATCTTGATGCTATCCAAGTTTGACTAAATGTCTATTAATTCGTTCGAGTCTTTTGAAACATACACGCAAGGCGCAGAGCAGGATCAGCAAGGCGACGGGGACTTGCCAACCTACGACGATCTTGCCGCTCAGAGCAGTCCCAACTCACGGTGCGTGTGTCGCCATTTATTTCATACGCAGGCATGGACACGTTCACAGATTCGGTCGCTGGAGAGGTTGGATCGAAAAAAGGTTGGATGCTCCCCGATCACCAAAAAGCGCAGTGCGTACTGAGACCGTCTGAGTTAGGGCCGCAGAGCGCTATGCAGACCTCACCTTGGAAGACGTGGCGCGTAGGCGCGCTCGAGGTTGGGGGGTCGGTGAGGAGCATGAACCTGTAAGTGGACATCCCGGGTATATGCTTTGATGGGGTCACTGACAGACTAGACCAGGATATTCCTGAAGAAGATCCCAATGTAACCTCGACAACTGCTGAGGTCCATGACCATACTCCATCATCTCATTTACCGTTGCGTATCCGTATAAACGAGGAACTTCCGGCTCTCCCAACATCTTTCTCGAAGCCTGATCAAGGCTCATCTCAACCAGCATCTTCTGTTTCTGCCTCTCCAACAGACCCTCTATCTCAATCTGAACAAGACCTACCGGGAACGGCCCATGAAACCCTCATCCCTACTCACCTTCAAATACACCAGTTTGGCTCACGATTCCTGCCGCATACAACCTCGCCCATTCGATGCATCCTTCCACTCCAGCGTGACCGTTTACTGCTTATCGGTACAGACAACGGTCTCTCAGTTCTAGATATGTTCCCCATTGAATGGGCAAGTGATGGCACTGCTGGAATCGTTCAAAAGGGCCCTGGCGAAGCGCAGGCACGCGTCATGTGGACGGGAGAAGCGTGCGTAGTCTTTGCTCGATTGACCCTTACCGATGCTTAGTCTCGAGGATTATTCCATATCAGAGTGTTTCAAATGTCGATTCTCGAGTACGAGGATATCGGCGAAGGAACCCCACAGGGAGTTGTGTTGGCGCTAGTAGGACCGAATGCCGACGCCCCTTCTTCTGTCTCAAGTGGGCACCAGGAATCATTACGGAGCCTCAGAATGTACAATCTCTCAAGTTTGACGAGCCTCGCAAAATGGATCATTGCTCAGAATGTGCGTAATTTAGTCACCTTTTGCGGGTGTTTCCCATATATTCGTCTTCGTATAGGGCTCAAATCCTGTGGACCTCCGTCGTGCTTCTGACTGGAACATTCAACAAACTCCTGGCAAGAAGCATCGCCCGGCAAGCAGTATTACGCGAGGTCTGAAAAATCTCATCATCGAGTCTCCAACACGAGTACAGCATCCCGCAACATCTTACGAGTCTTACCTTGCAGTCCCCAACGCGAAAAAGCATACCGTCACTGCCTCGGCTGATGCAACTTGGGATGTCGTAGATGATCTCCCCTTGCGGTGGGCAACCGATTTCGTCCCGCTTGCCAATTCCGGCTCCCGGCTAGTAAGCCCCAGTATTATTGCGTATGCCTTGTGGCATGAGGGCGGAGCCGGACCCGGTGGCGGGAGGCATGGACGCAGGGCGCTCCTTGCGGTCGCTACGAAGTCTAATATTTTCTTATACGAAACCCCGAAGGGAGAAAGAGCATTTCATTTTGTAAAGGTACCGCTCATTAATCTGCTTTAATATGGTTTATTGGAGTTCTTACGCCCCAATTTATCTCTAGGAATTTTATATCCCGGTCCAACCTCGTAACCTAGTGTTTGTGCACCAATCGGTGCAAGACATAACCCGGTCAGCGTCTGACGGCAGCTCACCACGACAAACAAGTCACTCTCGTGGCTTATCCACCGATTCCGCCCATAATAATCGGGCATCTATGGCTCCTCTTGGCAATCTGACATACAGCGCCCAAATGGCTATATTTGTGGTTTTCGAGAAAAAGGCAGGAGTCATTCGCATCGCTGATGCGGCGGTTACGGAGGTTGAAATGTATGACGCTGCAAGCGGCAGCCTTGCGGGGGGTGGAAGTCTCTTGGCGGGAAGGGACTCATTGGCTGTCTCAACCCCCCCTCATTCCCGGCGTTCCCGAGCTTCTATCGACTTCATGGCCTTCAAGGAAGGCAAAGGCTCCTTCATACTCCCTACCCTTGTCGATATACCCGCAACACAACTTTCCGGCGGAGATATTTATCCTGCAAAGTCCGTGTACGTAGTCACGCGCGGAAAAAATACCCACCTCGTCTCTGCTCCGCTCCCCGCCACCATTCACAACTCCCCGCCCATCTACGCCCTCGCGTGGTCATCGTCACCGTCGAGCGTGAGCGCGCGCGTATGCATAGCGTACGGCCAGCGATCCAGACCACTCGAGGCGCCACCCTTCCTCCAGCTTATCGGGATGAGCGAGGACGGTGTGGAGGTACAGGAGATCCCTCTCGCCGCGTTTATGAGTCCAAAAGGGAAGGGAAAGGGCGTGGCACTTGTGGAACCTCGCCGTGCACAGTCTTTTCTTGGGGAGGCTGGGTTCCTTACGGGTGGTGGCCACTGGCACCGCGCTGCCCGGGTGAGCGCACCTCTTCTCGAGCGGTCTGATTCGACGACGTCAACGAGCTCGTTTGAGAGTGTCGAGACCGATGAGTTCGCCGCACGGTTGATGGCCGAGGCTGGAATATATGGGTGGCTCAGAAAGGACGTCGAAGACTGGCGAGTATTCTGGGTTGGGGGTGATGCCAGTGACGTTGGGGGGCGCGATGAGGAGGAGGAGGAGGAGGATGGTGTCCTTGTGTAAACGCAAACAGGTTATGATAACATAGGACAGTTGATCGGTCGTATTGTCTATTTAGGTTTTTCCTGTACAAGCTACTCAAACAAGTAGGCTGCAATCACTGATGTAGAATACTCAGCGTACTGTATTACACACAGCAAGTCCAAAACAGCAAGCGGGTGCACTAAATATTACACGTGCAACTAGTACCCTTTGGTAACGTAGCGAGGTCCATGGAGGATGGGAGATGCAAGGAAGAACACAGTAAACAAGAGAAGAAGAAAAATCCGTTATATATACGCATTAAGCGGATATCAACAAGTCCCTGCCGCCTTTTGCGTCAAGTAAGTCATGAAATGGCACCTCTCTTCACGGCGTATGAAGTTCGGGTGCTAGATTCGTCCAGCGACTGCCGAGGTTTTTGACCAGGCTTCGTCTCGGGTCGAAGAGATGTAGGACGTCGATCACGGATCACGATAAATGATCTGCCTCGCTCTTTCGAAGACGAGGCAGCCACACTTGCGTCTTCTTCCACGTCATCCAACACCAACCCATCAGAATGCCTCCGGTTACGTCGGATGTTAAACCAGTGCTTCTTCTTTGGCTGACTTGCGTCCACGTTGACCGAGCTATCCCCACGAGATCCTTTGGCTTCAGATCCGGGGTGGTCTCCAGTGTCCACTAACGGATGCGATTCGGGGGATGTCCCTGACGCAGCGGCGGCGGCGATGGCTGCCAACTCCCCAACGATGATGGCACTCTGACTCATCGTCCTGCCCGCCGGCAACCCTGAGTTAGTGAGGACAGGCATTTTCGCCACATAGGCAACGGATGTTGTTGATGGCAGTACTCCTTCCTCTTCACGGGGCACAGCCTTGGGAGAGTCATCACCGGCAGCAGGACCGGAACCTTTCCTCTCCATGCTCGGGAATGTCAGCGTGGACCCTTCTTTGCCTCCAGCAATGGCATAGGGTGAATCGAAATGGGCACGCCCTCCTCCAACGCGGGAGAATCCGGAATTGGATGTTTGTGTGCGCGGCGAGGACTCCGTGCGGTCGTATGACAGTCTGCTTCCAGGCCCTGGGAAGGGCTGCCACGCACCCATGATGTGCGCACTTTCATCATCCTCGTCGCTGTCCTCCCGGTAAGGGCGTAGAGCATGTTCGGGGCGAAGAACAGAAGCTGGGGGCCCAGAATAATGTGAGGCAGCGGAACCTTTGGTTTTCTGGGCGAACGATGCCATAGGGGGAACAAACGATCCCGAATCGCGGATAGTATAGGAGTCCCGCGCTTGGGGGTTTCTGTAACGCCTACGTTCATCATCCCGACGTCCTCCACAGCAGCCGAGGGTTGTAAGTACACCAATGAGGCCAGAGTCGACCGGACGTTTTGATCGATCGAAACCTACGCGACCGAAGATGCGGACAAGGGCCTCCACGAACTTGACCAACAGCATGAGGAAGAAGGCGAGATAAACGAGGCATAGAACAATGAGTACGCCGTAGGCAACCCAGCCACTGGCAGCCGGTCCAATGGAAATCTAGTGGGGCAACATATCATGAGTTATCTGAGCAAGATTATGATGGTAGACCAGCCTCACCGTCGGTGTCAACACCACAAGCAACACCGCAATTACGATTCTAGCAACACAGAACAAGAAACTTATAAGACCCATGCCCGCTCCAGTGCTCCAGGGAAGCCATATACTCGTGACCAAAGCACTGACAACCTCCGATACAAGTATCACTATGGCCTGTGCTGTACCACTTCGCTGGCCACCTCCTATCGTGACTCCATTAACTAAGTTTGAAAGGAGGAGTAATCCAGAGAATAGCTGCGAGCCGGGGCGGAAGTGATTATAGAGAGGTCCGAGTGAGAGGAGGGTCCGTGTTTCATCGTAGAGCTTTGAAGTGGGTGTCCGAGCGAGTCGGAACAATAAGAGTGCGG
>JBBPRG010000347.1:0-13976 GCA_038092895.1 Chalciporus pseudorubinellus | reverse complement strand
ACATTACGGATGGTAGTGGTGGGGAAGGGAACGGTATCATGGTCGTTTGATGATTATTATCTTTATATGCGTCTTTATTTTTACTGAGAAGATGTGCGTGGCAGTACAAATATCGAGCCACCCACGCGTTTTTATAGCCTTCCGGAAGTGCTGGGTGTCAGCCCGACTGCTTCTGAAGACGGTACTGTTTGATCGCCTTGATATCGATGTAGTGCCATCATGTTCAGAATCAACTCGATCAACAACGGATTGCTAGTCTCCCAGAGCGAGCCACTTCGATAATTATAGCACAACGAACATGGTTGACAACTCAGTTTCTAAGCCAATTTAACCATATTCAGGTTGCGTTTCATGACGAGGGAGTTGTCAACTTGAAGCTGCGCGATCTGTGATTGGCTAGAGCGATGGTCACTCACCGTCACGGACACATCTCACTATGTAACATACAATGCACTTAGTGTTAGCACGCTATCAGGTGATGCGCCGGTGATGATTGATTGAACTCGAGTGTACAATTTCTACCAATCAGTCAGTGCCTTACGCAAGCCACGTGACTCATAAGTATACTTCGTTGTTGGTTCGTTTTCATTTCGTTCCAAACGCGACACCCTGACCATCCCCCAAAGCCAGCGTTGTGTCTGAGCTAACGCAGCCAGTCCATACACTCTTTCACACCAATGGCAGTTGGATTGACCTTCTACGACATACTCGGCATACCCACCGATGCAACCACAGATGACGGTTCGACTCACACTCAACCATCTCATTCTTATCTCTGATGCGCGTCGTTTGCTCCACTTACTTGCAGTGAGGAAAGCATACAAAACAAAGGCACTCGAAACCCACCCAGATAAACTCGAGCCATCAGCGACCGATCGGGAGAGACGGGCTGCAGAGGGCAAGTTCAGAAACGTATGAACCTCGTGGAGTTACGCCGTTGTATTGCGCTGTCCGACTCATACTGAATGTCTACAGGTTTGTGAAGCTTTCCAAGTTCTTAGTGATCTATCCAGACGAAAGGTGCGCCCTCGTTGTATCATCATGACGCGTGGTGTTGCTAACGACGCGGCGAATCAAGGAATACGATGAGCGGATACAAAGTGCTCACATGAAAAAGAAAGCTTGGGATGATGAACGCGAGAAGCGGAACAGAGAACGCGAAGAATGGGCCCGGCAAGCCAAGGAACGGAGCGAAGCCCGTATGAAAGCTCGAGCCGAGTTATACGATAATATCCGTAAAGTCAAGGAGCAGAAAGAAATGCATGCGAAACTGGCGGAGCAGTTCTACCAAGAATTTCGTGATTTGAATCCAGAATGGGAAATCAGGCGACAAGAGGTCCTCAAGGTACCTCTCGCTTTCCTTTTTCCTCTCGCTTACCTCTGACCACGTTCACACTCATCTAGCGCAGAGAAATGCGGGAGACGGGCCAAACACCCATGCGACATTCCACATACTAGCACCTTTCTATGGACATATTCATATTCTTATCACCCTATGCTGGGTAACTTTATGTTTCGAACATGTTGTAACTTTATGCGACATCTTGGTTGTTCTTTCCGACATCCTCCTGCCCACTCCTTTTCCTTCGAAACTTCGCACCACTCCTTTCATTCACAACGTACACAACTTTGGATCTTCTGTTGCCTCTCCTACACACCGGATCTATTGTACAATGCGATACCTTTCCCGTCCACGACCCTAGGAATGTATTTGTTCGTTGTCTCATAATCAAGACTCATTGCTGTCCTCCCCCGACTGACTTAGCTTGTCGGCTCTGTGCAATTCGTCCGACATCCTCTATTGCTCTGTCAAGCTCCTCCTGCCATTCCTGACTATTCTTCTCGACGGGTACGAAACTGTGTATAGGAGGCTGATCGGGTGATAACGAGGGCGGAAGGCCGAGTTTGTCCTCTATCTCCTCTGCGATTGCGGCTCGACTTCTTCCATTGACGAATGTGATATACCGTAAACCGGGGTATACACGTTCATAGCAAGCGTTTAGATGCACAAGGCGGGCCAGCACCTCTGGTGGGGTTGGCTGTGGTGCACCTCCACCTTGCTCTGTAAAGCTATGGATGGATAGATTCTTCGTCTCCCCGATCCTGGGGTGCCCTCCGATGAACCGAGCCCGAAGCTCGGGGTCCCAGCTCCTGATGATCTCCATCGATCTGGTGAGAATGTTCTGGATGTCGGAAGGCTGGGAAACGCATAGAGTCGGTTTGATGGCGAGTAGCTCGGGAAGCAAGTTCTGTTCGAGGACGTCAGAGCGTTCGAAGAGAGTGATCAGGACGGCGCTGAGGCCCCCTCGATCACTTTCAATGACCTGCGTTGTTGACATGTCGCGCACGTTGGACGTCCGCTTTCACCAAATGTCAGTCCTTTGTCAAACCCAATCAGCTCAGATAATCTAATCTCAGAATCCGGACCGAACCCTCCTTGAGTTCTGCTCACCTGCTCAATGGGATCAAAGACACCGACGTGGAAGATTGTATAAAATATATCGAGACCAGAAATTCGAAACTCCGTTCTCTCCCCTCTCTTGCAATGGCATTCGCTCAACCTTTTGTGTTTCGCTGGGGTATTATCTCGACCGGTCAGATTGCGAGCGCTTTCGTTTCGGTGAGCTACCAAGATCGGAAGGATGCGCACCAATACTGATGGATATACGATAAGGATGCGCTTGTTGACCCCAAGACGTGAGTGAAGATCATCCGAGTCATGAATCCCTCCCGCTGACCCGGTTTTCATAGTCGTGATGTTCACGATGTGATTCACAAAGTGACCGCAGTTGGCTCCCGTAGCGTGGAGTCAGCAACCAAATTCATCGCCAAAGTTGCCAAAGGAGATCCCTCCATCAAGGCATATGGCAGTTACGCCGAAGTATACGCGGACAGCGTACGTGTTCATTTCCTTCACAGACCGGTATGAATCTTGCGATCTGATCTGAAATTTGTAGAACGTCGATGGCGTTTACATCGGTTTGTGCCAATACCTCGAAATTAATTCCAACAACACTCATAGGGATCCATGCAGGTACTCCTCACACCTTCCACTATGAAAACGCTTTGGATGCTATCAAGGCAAAGAAGCACGTACTCTGCGAGAAGCCCGTCACATCAAATGTTGCAGAGCTCAAGTCACTCCTCGCAGCCGCGAAAGAAAACGGTGTCTTCTTCATGGAGGCTCTCTGGACGCGTTTCCAGCCCCTCACAAAGGAGGTCAAGAAGATCGCAGAGAGCGGTGTCTTGGGTGAACCTGTCGCCTTGCAGGCCGACTTGTCTGGAGACTTTGGTCTAGACAGTGAGTGACTGAGTGACTGGCTTTACTTGCGTGCTCATAATGAATATTTCAGAGATACCATTGACTCACCGAATCTTGGACCCTGCCCTTGGAGGTGGTGCACTTCTCGATCTGTAAGTGGACGCGATCGATGTGGGCTTTCATTCGACTTCACTAATTGGATGGTATTAGCGGTCCTTACCCATTGATCTGGGTACGTACACCACTCCCTCCTCATCTCAGATGAATCTGATCATAGTTTTCAGGCCATCCTCGCGTTGTACGAGCACCCATCCAACAAGGGTGCCAAACCATCGCACATTTCTGGCACGATGCTCAAAACGCCATTGACAGGCGTCGACCGTAGTACCTCTTTCACAGTCACCTTTTCCCCTACCTCATCCTCCTCCCCCAACACCCTCGCAGCGCAAGCAGTGCTGAGTGTCAACATCAACGCCGCTGCGTACCAGACTGGTGTCGTCATCCGCTATGAACGTGGCATTATCGCAATCGCTGCGCCCATTTACTGTCCCAAGTCGTTCACCGTGCAGTACTTTGAGGATGGCAAGTCAGGGACTGTGGTGAAGGAAGAGACGAGGCGGTTTGAGTATGTTGGAAGTGGGTGGCACTTCCAGGCAGACGAAGTCGCCCGATGCGTGAGGGATGGAAAGGCGCAGAGCGAACTCTGGAGCCACGACAAGAGTTTGTTGGAGATGGAGATCTTTGACGAGGTAAGACGTCGCGTGTGCTCGATAGTTTCTGTTGACTCAAGGCTCGTTTGCGGTGTAGGTCAGACGCCAGGGTGACTACAAGTTCCCTCCCGGAGTCGAGAAGGTTGTGTAAAAGCTTGTCGGTCCCAGCTTCCTGCGTGGAGACTAGGCAATGTGTGATTATTATTTTGTAACTTGAAGACTGAAAACGGAGTCTGTAACTATTCGAGTTGTCGTGGTTGCTGCGAAGGATAAGGCCATAGTAGAACTCTGAGATTCGTTACCAAGGCTTGCCCAGGCTGTAAGTACATACTCAATATCTGTGTGGGTCTGGCGGACTCCGGATTTGGTGCAACAAGCACTTGTACCAGGCTACGTACCACATCACCTCAGCGCCGCTGGAAGACGAGCTTCCCCATGTCCGACAAGTTGAACGTCTCCTTAGAGCCACATCTACGCGAATCACTGACACCTCTGCTGCGAATTCTTCCGACCGAATTATCCGAAGAGCTTTCCTCCAACTTCTCGTCCGAAAAGGCTTCACAAGTCATCTCCTACCAGCTCATACTCAAGATATCCAGGTGGTGCCGGACCACCGATGGCACGAAAGCCCTTCAAAGTTGTTCACCACCCCTCAACCCCCATGCCTACACGACGGTCTCCCTGCTCGCCGGTACCCGCACCTCACCAGAAAAGCATTTCCCTCCTTATCAAGCCAAAGATCCAGACGAGGAGCAACGTCGATGGGTTCAGGATAGGAAAGCGATCGCCTCCATGGTAAACGCTGTTCTGAGCGTTGGTGCAACTGGTGTTGCGACCTGGTGGGCGAGCCAGCGAACTGGGCTGAGAGTCGAATGGGTACGCGTCTTGTTCCTCTCTTGTTCCTTGTTTCAGCGAGGTGACGCGTATCTTCTGATCAGCGAGGGCTGTTGGCAATCGGTGCTGCGCTGGTTGTGGCTTTCGCTGAGATAGTACTCTACATGATTTGGGAATCTCATCGAGCGTCCAAGCCTCGGAAACCCACTCGGAGACGACGCATTGTAGTCCAAGACAAAAAGGATGCTCCAGAGAACACCGATGAGGTCGACGTCGGTCCTCAGGCGTCGAGTACAGCTGTCGAGGACGCACGTCTTCACAATCGGACTTCAGTAAAGTCTACCACCACTTGATGTGTTTAGGTCTTCCGAACCACGTTTCACGGCGTAATGCCCATCACCTGGTATGTTAGTACATGTTCTAATATATGCAATAATGGGAGTATTTCCTGCGTTACTTTTGTCTGGGAGGGGGAGATTCTGTTTTTACAAGAGGATGATTGCATTACTTCCTCCTCGCTCAAATTCCTGGATGCACTTGACACCTCGACACCACGGCGCATCAGGGCAGTGGAAGGCATGGTATCCCATCCCTCGTCACTTCTTTCCCTTCTTTTTTTTGTTGATAGGGGTCGAAGGGGAAGGCATTTGAATAGAACCTCCAGCCGCCTCGGCTTCAGCCCCTTCCCCCTGTTCAATTTTCGTGCGTGCTTCTAGAAAGAACATGACATCCCTGAGCTGGTCTTGTAGCTCGGATATCTTTCCGTCGTACTCCTCCCTTTGTCGGTCCGACCGGTCCACTTTCTCCTTCATCATCTCCAGATTTTGTAGTAATCCCTCGCTCACTGCCTTTTCTTCTTTCAGCTCTTTCTCGAATTTTCGAGCAAGCTCTGCGGCCTTTTCCGCCTTCTTCTCCGTCTTCTGCTTTTCTCGGTACATTGCATCCAATTTCTCTTCCTCTTCGCGGCGGTGGCGTTGCTCCTGTGCCACAGCCTCGGCCCTTCCTTGTTCCACATCGCGACCAAGCTTCTCCACAAGTACCTGCAGCTCACCAACCTGGGTGTTCAAATGCGAAATCTGTTCCTCGTAGAAAGATCTCTGGGAATCGAGTTGTGACGTGAGTAAATAAGAATATTCGATGCCAATGGCTTCTATTTTCTCTGCACTGAGAGTATCGGCATGACTCGGTCCCAAGGCGCCGTCGTCCCTGAAGTTGGTGCCCATGGAGGAGGCGGCTGAGGGAAGCTCAACTAATTTACCATCTGCCTTGTTTTGGATCAGTCGGTGGACGTATCCGTCACCGGCATAATCCCAAACCCGCTGGGTCTCAAGTTCGAGGGCGTAGAGATGTGTCGTAGTCTCATAGTGGGCGTGAGCGTGGGCACGCCCATATCGACCACAGCCAATATTTCCACAAATGAGACATATCCAAAGATTGGTCGTGGAAGAGCAATCGGCACAGGTTGACATGGATGGAGTGGCAGCGTTGGCAAATGGAATCGGTCTTGAACGCGAGCCCGATGACGTGGGATGGGAAGAAAGAAGCGTTTGAGAGTACCGACACACGGGACATCTGATACCAAATCAACCTGGGGAATCGACCGTCAAGAGAAGCAGACAAACCGGCTATCGCCCCACTTGCTGAGGCACATGCAGTGGAATGTGTGAGAGCAAGGAACAGTAATGAGACCCGTGGCCGCGGAATCCATTCTTTCAAGGCACACTGGACATGTCGGAAGCTCGTACACCAGAGACTGTGGTGAGCCGAGGCGAGCTATCGCTGCTGACACAGAGTCGTCTGTCTCGATTTCGACAGATAGAACACGTACGACATGACATGTTTCCGGCTGAGAAGTGAATTAAACATTGCCTCCTGGAGGATAAACCACACTCACGTCCATCGAGTTGAACGGCTTCCCATTATACGCCTTCACAAACTCCGATGCTTCTTCTGCCAGTCTGAATTTGATGAGAGCTATCGAACGATTAGGCATAGAGTCGCTGAAAGAAACCATCAGGATGTCAGCATTAACTCCAAGCAACATTGCAACCAGGTCACTGACCGGATCAATCGAAGATGGGCCATTCCTTCCGCGGCCGGTGCCACAAACGCAAGAAAATCTGAGGGAGTCATCCACGAAGGAACAGCAAGAACCCCGAGAGTGACTCCATCATCGGGATTGCTCTCTCTTTCGAGGCTTTCCGAAGGCAATGACTCGGAACTCCTGCCGTTTGGCAATCTCTCGGAGTCGCGGTAGACGTGTACAACACCTTCCGGAAGGTTAGTGGATCCAGATTTGGTGCGAGTGTGGGGGATGAATGTTGCCATGGCAGGGCCTGCAGAATATTTCAGCGCGACACAGGAGGCGTTTCTGACGTCGCATACCTCGCGCACCATCCTTCTCCTTTCCAGTGTGACCCGACATGTTCTCGAAATCAGTCCAGTCAAGTCGAATGGGGCCAAATCTGTGGTCTTTATGAGCAGGATTGAAGATGGCGTTTCTTCTGGCAGTTGGTTTTGGTGTTTGTGATGGAAGATGCTGGAATACGGATTTCGGTAGAAAGGTGTCGACAGGACGGGGATGTGACTGAGAGAGCTCTCCTTTTGTCTGTACGACGATTCGTACGTGGTAGCCGCGCATAATTATGTTGCGAAAGATCGCAGCATATCGGAGAACGAGATGCTAGGGGGCTGACATACCGGACTCAATACTTGCCGCGGACTCATTTTCTCATGATCAATGAATCAATGAGCACGCCGGCAGACCGCTACGAATTCTACCTCAATGCAAGCTTTTGCAGACTTTGCGATACTCTTCTCGGGGGCAAGGATATCACGACCGTGACCCCACCGCTGGACAGTATCGCCAGCGATCTCGCTCGAGATGAAGATCTCAGGTATATATTGCTAGCGCACTCTGGGTCCCACTGATCATTCGGGACAGGGAGCAGATGGGGACCAGTAGCCCATCGATCTGGCCAAGACTTCACCAGACATGGGAAGCTCTCGCGGAGCAAGTTGCATCGAACGCCGACGAATCGTCAATCCAAACTTTGGTGACAAGCTTCGCGCGGCTCACAAGAAACCTTGTCGCGGGTGTTCCAAGTAATCAGGAGAACGCTTTGTGAGTTTGGAGTATCATTCCCATGCTGAGTGTTAGACCAATCAAATCATCAGCAAGAGCGAACCTTCCCTGCGACGCATACTTCATGCCTATAGTAGCTGGTCGGCGACACAGGATTCAAAATGTGAGTGTTAGTGTCTTTTTTTTGATATACAGCGACTTTACATCATGTGTAGCATACCCGGTCACACGTATGCTGGTTCAAACGTTATCCAACATTGTGACCACACATGACGATCTCATGTCACGTCTCTGGGAGACTTACATGAAATCACCCGAGGAACAAGTCGTAATCATGTGAGCTTTGAGCTGGATGTCATGCTATCGGCTTCTCTCCTAACAATATGAAGTCGGCTATTGGGTTCCCCGGATTCTCGAACAATATTATCTCTTCTCGTGCTCATGGTTAATTGTATACACGAGAGCGACCACCGGAGGCATGATTTCCGTTTTTTCTTCTAATCCCATCTAGCTCATCCTCATGCATTTGAAAAAGGTCATTGCTTGCCGAGACCCAAGTCGGTGGCAGGATATGCATAGCACTCCTCGATCGTATGCTAAGTTTATACGACGCAGAAGACTCTAGCGATGAGGGGAAGGCGTTCGATTTCGGGTGAATTCAGTGTTTTCGCATCCTAGGCTATGTGCTGAGCGATCACTCAGGTACCATTTATTTGCTCACTTATTTGATGGCGGGTTTGCACCAAAGCTGTATGATAATTTGAAGGTGTATGTCCCCCTCCTGCCTCTTTTGAGCTAGTGGATTCATTCTGCCGGCAGCGCTGAAGAAGTAATCGCACCTCACCAAACCACCCTACTCAAGTTGTTGGACTCATACCTCCAATCCTCGCGCTCATCAACGTCACTACTCGCGGGGGTGTGCCCTATGCTGACGACATGTTTCTTCGAACTTTGTGCATTTGCTACAGAGGCTGTACGGAAAGCGATCGGAAAGGGGTCAGCGGAGCACTGGGATGGGGTTAACGGTGACTCGTCAGATCCTGGTGTGCCCGATCTCCTCCTGCCGAAAGCGAGCGAGTCCATTGTGCTTGTAACGCAGTGCCTCGTCAGCGTCATGTTCCAGTTCAAAGAAAGTAGCATCGGAGATATCTCAAAGGACGAACTGCAAAAACTCATTCGCGGTGCTGTTTCACCGCATGGCCGGGACATTGCAGTGTCCGTTATAGGCAAGTCCATTGATGTCAAATTTTGTACGACAGCGTTATCTGACCGATTTGGGACATCAGAATTGCTACGCCTTCTGGATATCTTCCTACCGCGGATAAACTTTGGGAAGCCGGTGGTATCTCAGGGAACGGACCAAGGCCTTCTTTCCCCCACTTCCACAGACCCAACAGGGTTTGCATATCTAAAGCGTGATCTCGTCCGTCTATTGGGTATTTTGTGCCACAAGGACAAAAGAACACAAGATTCCATCCGCAACTGTGATGGAATTTCTGTGATTATGAACATGTGTGTTGTAGATGAGCGCAATCCTTGTGCGTCCCTCCGATTTCTCTTCCGAACGCAGTACCCGATAACTGGGCGCTCTCAGATCTGCGCGAGCATGCTATATTCACACTGCATAATCTACTAGAAGACAACGAGGAAAATCAAGCGGTAGTCAGCAACATCCAACCTTCCGAGAAGTGGGATCAAAATGGAATGTTACAAAAATGAGTATCCTATCGTAGCCGCGTGGCACGTTATGTACAGACATACCTACTCGTCCTCATCCTCCTCGAAGGTTGTTGCTCGCTTCTTCCTCGAGCCTGAACCAGCTTTCCGTACCCTGTGTTCTTCATCCTCTTCCTCGCTCTCCACATCCATGTCTTGGTCATCGTCTACATCTTCGGTTTTCCTCTTCTTTTCTTCCTGCTGTTGCCGGTCTATTTTAGCATCCAGGCGGTCCAAAGGATCTTCTTCCTCGTCATCCTGACGATGGCGCCGCTTTTTGACCGAGCTTTCGCCAAATGCTCCGTCCTCATCTGACTCGTCCGCAACAACAAAGTCATCCTCCTGGTAATCTCCACCTGTCCGCTTGTCGGCCTGTCGTTTGGCTGCACGCATCTCGTCATCATCATCGGAACCTTCATACTCTGGTTCCTCGTCGTCTGTCCAGACATCGTGACCCATCCGTTTCCTCGCGGAAGATGACCTCTTCTTGCGTGGTCCAAATCCTCCATCCTCCATTTTCTTCTTGGATTTCCGCGCAGAAAGCTTGGCTAGCTCTTGTTTTTCGCGTTCAGGGTCCATAGTTGGGTCCGGAGCCATGCGCAAGCGGGCGATTTTACTGTGTTTTTGGCCGACTGCGCGGACGAGCATTCGATGGGTCTCCGACTGCATACCAGTTGGCCGGAGGGTCATGTAACCAGTGATGACGGCTTCCGCTTGTAGAACTTCGGACCTTTTGTGTTGCGCAACAAGATATGTGAGGCCCTGGGATTTTGGACCAGATGACTGGGATGCGGAGGGGGCACTTTGAGAGGATGTTTGCGAGTTTCCAATCGACTGGCGTGCAACAGCACCCGAAGTGTCGACTGTCTGGTTGATATCAAACAGCTCTTTTCCTAACCGCAGACTTAAGCTACCATCGGACCAACGAATGATCCGACTGTTCGATTGGCGTTTCTGTACTAATTATGAGGAAAGGGTCGAGATAGCACGCGAAGGACTTACGTCTTGGCCAAATTCATCTTTGATCCACCTCCATCGCACTGTATTTTCTACCTTTAGCTTTACAGACATGCTTTTTTCGCGCGTGCTCTCGTTTGGGTTGGCGTCCTCTTCATCCTGTTCTGGGCCAATGTAGGTATCTGGGTGGAATGGCTTCGAGTCCACCTTTACGAAATTAGGTACACGAATCACCCAGTGCTAAAATTGCCGTGAGTGTAAGCAGACGGAGAAGGTGGTAGAGCCTACATCTCCATCAGAGGTCCTGGGGACCGGGATATTCGGTATGGCGACATTAGCCTCTTGGATCTGGTGTACCACGGGAGCAGGTTCTTCGGGCTCCATGTATTCCAATGCCCTTCGACGGTCTTTTTCCGCTTGTGAAAGCTCATCAGAGTCATACCCTGACTCTGCAGGTGTTGCAACAGAACTTCTGGATACATGTCATATGAGTGCCAAGTATTGGGCATATGGGCCACAAGAGACCGTACGTTTCGGGCTTGACTTGTCCTGACCCTTCTATCTCTGCATCCTGTCCAAAAAGGTCGTCTTCCATTCCCTCATCTCCACGGTCTTGGTGTGTCATAGTCTGGTCTTGCGTGGTTGGGTCTTCCGTGAATTCGGACTCGTTGCCTAGGGCTTCCATGTCGACATCTTGTTCGTGGGAGGCAGTAGGGACCGCAGACGAGTAGTTATGGTTGTGGCGGACGGGTTCCTCGAGAGCTCCTGCCAACGAGGACATGAGCGGTGTACGGTGGATGTTGACACAGTTGCTCAGCTCAATAGTGGTTCATCCATATTTGGCAACTGTCTACCGTCCACGTGAAGGGAAAGTCTTGATCACTGATTGCACATTCTTAGATCGCCACGTTGATTCCGAGGGAAGAGTCATCGCCCGTCGTGAACATCCGGTTCCCCGAGTCAAGATTATTCGTTCCAGACGTTTCATGTACTAACCTATTGAGGCCGCGGCGGAATTGCTACTAGTACTCATGGTAAACGGGTGATGCGCGATTGGCAGCCACTACGAAGGTTTGGGGTCGGTATGTCTAATTTCTCGAAATCTTCAGCTTCCTAATGGATTATTCCTGCCAGATTTGCTATGCGCAATGTTCTGAGCGAAAACTCCGGAACGGGTGAGGCTGTTCCTCGTTTCCCGGAAAGTTAAGTACAGTACTTTCGATTTAGAACGACGGCAGTACCCACCAATACACCATAATGCAAATTATATCCGTGAGTATGACAAGCCTCAGGATCGCGGTACTAGCAAACCTGCTGGACAGTTATTCTAGTCGTGCCTCGGATGTCAACTGGGACTTGGCAAGGCCTTGTGCTCATTAAATATTTGTGGGCGCTGAATCTTCCACGTTCGCTCGCCAGCCACTTTTGTCACAGCAATATGCTGTGGACCACGCCGCGCTACTGTGCCAAAGCGGGTATATAATCAGGATGACGAATGTGTCTACATCTGAGCCTCGACCCTCACAACGTAGCTCATCATGAACGGGGATCAAGGCTACTGGCAGGACCCATATCCTGGAAATCGCTACCCTACAAGCATGCAATGCGACGAACAAGACACAGCTTATCTACCCATCGTTTCCGATCATGCAAACCTTCCGTCATTCGTGTATCCATCCGTGAGCATGAATCTCTCGTTGTCATCCCGATCTTAATGATCCCTGATCTATCCAGACGCACACCGACCTTCTTACCCCAACTTCTTTTCATAACACATCTCATGTTCAACCTGCGCTTTATCTTCATCCCAGCGATTATCTGTCAGTCAAGCCGCTACCAGAACCTCGACTTCGTGTTGATACACGGCTAAGTTCCTACCCAATGCAAGATTCTGGCAGTTCCACAACCTCGAGCTCCTCATTCCCTACACTATTACGTACCCCAACTTCTCAAATTCACACAAGTCTGCAGCCGTTCATTCAGACTTCTTCGCCGGTGGCTGCTCCGGCTGAGATACAGCTTGACATGTTAATGCTGGTACGTGAGTCGCAATGCGAGATGGGCCATTCTGAATATACTCTGGTACAAAGGATATAGAGAAGATGTCGCCACATTTGCCATCGCCGTTGACACCTCACTCAGCAGGTTTTGAGGGGGACATTTTCGAGGATGATGCATCATTGCCTCCCCATGAGCGCGTAAATTGTCCTACCTTAGTGTCCTCGGTATGGATTTGACGTCAGAGTTAGGACGAGGATACAGAAGAGCCGATGCCCCACATTATCGAATGGAAACGAGTTATCGAGTCTTGTGGGACAGGGGATTTTGTTCCCCAGAGGGTCTATCAACCATATACCGAAGCTGATAGGAAGCGGTATATCCGCGAAGTGGTGTTGCAGGACACCATCCTCTTCTGCTCGGAAAATTCATCCGAACTGGGCATATCACTTGATGATGCCCTCAAACAAAGGCTCAAAGGCCTTAAAGGCAAGGATGACCCTATGTTCGTCGGTTGCGGACCATCCGTCTCGATTCGTGTGCAGGCATGTTCTATGTCACCTTCTCAAATGCTCACATTCACCCTGTTAACAATATCCTCTAGTGGCCAGGTTATGCCCCATGGTCGAAACAGATTCCGACAATGGACTTTAAGAATCCTAAGGGTCCAATTACAAGAGCCAAACTTGCGAAAAACATCGCAAATTGTGTTCGGCGCTTCGCAGAGGTAACCAAGTTCCAAAAGCTTACAGTTCTGGCTTTCGTTGACCTGGTTGCTAGCTTGTTCAAGACAGACCAATGGAAGCAGATTCCGACCGAAGGTGGAAAATAGGGAAACGACACATCAAAGTCGATGACCTTATCCTCGTCTCGCTGCACCATGTGTCCAAGGGGAGTTGGCAACCTCAACTACGACTCCGCGGGGCATCAGTTCAGCCAAGGGTTTCCTTCCAATGGGACGAATTTCTTGCGTCATCTTCTGCCGCATGACTATTGCTGTGTGGAACAAATGCTCGGAGACTCGGAATCATCGTGGATTGAACGGGATGGACACTCATTTCTTGGAAGTTACAATACAGTACTAGTCATTTAGTCACCACTCTCTGCGAAACAGCTCGGGTCCTAGCCCACTTCTTCGAATTTTTTGGAAACATAGTTTGGGTGTTAGTTAGTGTTCCTAGTTTCAAAACGAACAAACAGCCCTGCAGCTCGAGGGCTCTTAGATTCTGGGTAGTCTCATTCAATCTCACTAGCGTACACATTCACTGACTTCAAATCACAAGGATAAACAACAAAGGCGTAACTGGGGAAATTTACCGTGGCTGCGTGGCGTAAATGGGAGTCTCACCTCTATCGGCTTGCCTCATAGACGGATTTGGTCACCAGTCTAGTCTCACCTTCCCGCGGGCGACGC
>JBBPRG010000346.1:0-13976 GCA_038092895.1 Chalciporus pseudorubinellus | reverse complement strand
CGTTTCCGCCCCTTCCAGGCAGCGGCTGAGGTGAGTACTTACATTGTTTTGTTAGTCCTATTACTTATAGTACCTAGTTGGGCATTCCTGCCTATTCCTTAGGTGAATACAGTCGTTTCTGCCCCTTCCAGGCAGTGGCTGAGTTGGGCATTCCTGCCTATTCCTTAGATTTTGTCAGGTTATGAGCCCTGCTAGCGCAAACTAGCAGCAGATCATCAAAGTCGACGACTCCCTTGACTCCACCCACTCTCGCACTTTTCTCTGTGCACTTCACCATCCCTATGGCACTCTGGCCCGATCCAGACATTTTTAGATCAGTCCTCACTCAGGAACCATCTTCCATCACTCGGATAAACTCCCCGTCGCTCAGATCAACTTCCTGTCACCATCATGTCATCGGATAAACCTCCCTCTGACAGTTCCACATGTCCTCGCCTGTCAGGACCCAAAAACTTCGCCATCTGGAAGCTCTGGATCATGGCCAAACTTAGATGTGAGAAGGTCCTAGGAATTGTCCTAGGGACTGATCCAGATCCTCGGATTACAGCCCCAACTCCTTCCACTCCACTTCCACTCCGCTTCCATCCTCTTCCTCTGGAACTCCTTCTGCTCCTGCCACTAGCACAGCCACTCCAGAGAATGTCCAGAAATGGTTGGAATGTGATAAGAAGGCACATGGAATCATCCAGGACCATCTGGATGATGCGCTGCTTCTCAAAACAGAAGCCTATTTCACTGCCAAGGAGCTCTATGAGAAACTCCTTGAACTCCATGAGGTCTCCAACCTTGCGGACACCTTCTACTCCTTCTGCCAGCTCTTCTCCACTTCCTGGAATGGCAGCTCTGCCATTTCCAAATATGTCACCTCACTCTGGACCCTTGAACGCCATCTCCTTGGAATGAAGTTTAATTTTGACCCGAAGCTCCTTGCCTTCATCCTACTCAACTCCCTTCCGAAATCTCCAGACTGGACAATGTTCACTTCCTCAATCATCAACACAGTTGAGACGGACATGTTAACCTTTGACTCTGTCGAAACCCAAATCCTTTCTGAGAAGGTGTGCCTCAATCTGACTGGAACCTCTGATTCCACCCTCAAAGCATCAAACAAGACCTCCAGAAACTCCTCACTCTGGTGTGACCATCACCAAAGCACTGGACATGACACTACCAGTTGCTTCACATACAAGCGATGGGTTGAGGAACTCTGAAAGGGCGGAGGTGGTGGAAGAGGCAAAGAGAAGAGGAAGGAGAAAGCGAATGTGACAGAGGAAGTGCCGGATCCTAATCCCGGACCCTCGGAAAGTGCAAATGTAGCTAAGGAAATCCTTAATCCAACGTGTTCATGCCTACTTGTTGTCCGAACCGAAGGTCGCTCATTCTGCACTCATCATTGATTCCAGTGCAACCTCATATATGGTTCCACACCATTCATGATTCCGGACTTACAGTCCACTCATTCTCCCAT
The DNA here is from genome assembly GCA_038092895.1 of Chalciporus pseudorubinellus. Classification (NCBI taxonomy): domain Eukaryota; kingdom Fungi; phylum Basidiomycota; class Agaricomycetes; order Boletales; family Boletaceae; genus Chalciporus; species Chalciporus pseudorubinellus. The sequence continues at coordinate 12,508 of JBBPRG010000346.1, read as the reverse complement.
GTCCTGTTTCCTTCGGAGATGACTTCTCTGTCTCTGCCATCGGAATTGGAACTGTTCCAGTCCGATCCACTGTCCAAGGGAACACCTTTGAAGTCATCCTGAGCAATGTCCTCCTTGTTCCGGACTTCCGGATCTCCCTCATCTCCGTTCATCGCCTCTCCAGTGCTGGACTCTCCACTCTCTTCCCGGTGTAGAGAACCCAAGTTCCCTACGATGCAGTTGCACCATTTTCCACCCCAACTCATTCCATTACGTTTCCGTCTATTCCGATCCGTCTGTCCGCCATTTCCCTCTTGCCTCCATCGAGTCCTCACAGCTTCTGTTTCAATCTGATCCCCAGATTCGTCAGTCCGTGAATCCGTACTCTTCAAAGCCGTCGCCCTTCCATCCTGTCCACCTTCAAAAAGTCCATTGTCCCTGTCTGGTCGAGTTCGCCGGTGAGTACTTACCCTCCTTTCCCTCTGATCTCCTCTCTACCATATGTTCCTACCTACGGATTCATATTCCGGACCATCCATACGTATTCCGGACTCTTAGTTACACGCTCCGGACTCACCCTTCTATTTTTACATCACTTTCTGTCACTGTCAAGAGTCTCGGGAATACCCAGACTATAAAAGACTGTACTTAGTCGTTGAATATCATCTTTTGAGATCACTCTTTTCCGCCTCTTAAGTTCTAAACGTTCCTCCTCCCTCTGAGGTTGCTCTCACTGAATCCAACTGTCCGCATTCCGTCCCGCCGTTAATCCGATCATTCCTTCGCCCTTCCCTTCTGTCCTAAGCGTCAGGAAGAAGTCAGGACTCTTGGTTTCACTCCGGAAACCCATTTTCCAGCTCTCCAGAGTGTGGTACGCCTCCCTAAAAGTCACCTTTCTTGTCCCTTCTTTCTGGAATCCCTAAGGGTCGCACATATCGCACCCTTCTTATTCTTTTTCTACTGACCACCTTGGATCTCTTTCCTTGGGATCTTTTAGATTTCTACACCGGAAGTGGATTGGACTTCATGGAACCAGTCAGGAAGCATCCGGAAAGAGTTATATTTTGTCACCCTGTTACCGCTGAGAGAACACCCAGAGGAATTCTAACTTGGTGAATGTCATCTGCGAGGTACCCGGCACTTCTGATGAAACCTCGCAGGAGATCTCGGTTTGTCGGGACTTTCCAATTGATCACCTTGTCCACCTTGGCCGGGTCCATTCAGATCCCCTCGTCATCGATTATATGCCCTAAAACCTTCATTTTCTTGCAAAGGAACTGAAGTTTGCTTTCACTAAGGTACAGTTTCTCCCATTTGAGAATCTCCAGAACAATTCTCACTCGTTCGATATGCTCGCGCAGTGTTTCGGAGTAGACAATTATATTGTCCAAGTAGATGTCCATCCATGGTCCAATATAGGCTCCGAACAAATGATTCATAAGTGCTTGATATGTCGCCAGTGCATTACAATCCCTGATCTGAATTACGGTGCTCAGCATATTCCCGTCCGGTGAGGTGACTGCACTGCAGTCTACATGCTCCAGCACGATTCGGATTTGTTCATACGCGTCTTGCCCGTCAATAATCAACCAGTACTTTCCTTTGCAAACTCAGCGCAGTATTCTGTCGATGTCTGGCAATGGAGCTGTCAATTTGTGGGTGTTCTTATTTCTCTCCCGCAGGTCAACTACGGTTTGTAACTTGTCCGTTCCAGGTTTCCAAATGAACAGCATCGGCACTGTATTCCTGATGCTTGTCACCTTCCACTGTCCCGATGCTAGGTAGGCTTTATATTTCTCATCCCACTGTGGGCACAGTGCTTCTGGGCACCAGGACAGTCTCCAGGGGTAGACCTTATTAACATCTATCAGCAGGATTGTGTGGTTTATCACTCTCAGAGGTGGTAAGCTGGTATCACTAGCCTTTGCACACAGAGGCTTTGCTAATTCGTACAGAAGCATCTGTGCTTCCTCAATCTTCGAGTCCAAAATCTCGGTGGTGCATGACTCAAGCACTTGGACCTGTGGTCCCTTCAAGGGCAATAGCACATCACTATCAATTATGACCTGCGAATCGTTGAACCCGATGGTGACTTGATGCTGGAACAGAAATGGTGTTCCAAGGATCAAGTCATAATTTTGTAGGTTGATGATATCGAAATAGCGTTTGCCGTTAATCCCCTGATATTCCAGGTTGGCTTTAGCTCCATAGTTCACCTTGGACTTGGATCCTTGCACTGCCAGCTGCACTGTTAGTGGTTTAGCTAACTCAATACGCCGAATGTTTAGCTGCTCTGCTAGTGTTGAGGACATGAAGTCAGCTAGTGATCCAGTATCAACCAGTGCTCTTGCTGGTCAGTCATTCACTCGGAGTACCACCACTACTGGTTTTGGTATAAGTCTCTTAAAGTCCTTTGGGACCGCAGCATTGTATTCCAAGGACAGGTAGGTCCCTGCTTTCACTTGAACCCCGAACAAGACTAACTGCTCCTTGGGCCCAGGCAGGTGGGATTTCCACTGTTCAGCAGTGGTGTTGAGTCCCGATGTTCAACCAATGGAAAAGAACCATGCTGGGATCGCTCGTGTTCAACTACTGTTGAGCTGGTCAGTGTTGGCTTTGAGAGCTTGCTTTTGGAGAGTTCTCAAATACCATTCGACTAACCGCAGCTTTGGTCTAAGTGTCAGTTCTAACACCAAGTCTGCTTGGCTCTCGGTCAAGCGGTCTCTGATCTCGATTCAGGGGTACATATTTCCTTCTTGAATCATACAGTCAAAGCGAGGCAGCCAGTCTGTCGTCCAGTTAGGATCAAGAACTGCTTGTAGGATTTCCTCCACTGTCCTCACAATGGGGTAGCTCATCAGGGTTCTGCATACTCTAGTATCAGCAGGTCCGTACCCACAGCCAACTAAGACCTGGGCGTACCACCCGGCTAGCCTAAAGTTACTATCAAGCAGCAGACTGGTGGGTACCAAGGTGTCCCATTCTTGATCTGCCCCCATGGTGCTATCACCGATGATGTGTTCTGTAGGTGATACCTGATACACGGTAAACCGATAGCGGCTAAACATGGTGGCATCCATTCAGTCATTCCCTGGGTAAGGCACGTTCCCATGGAGGACCTGTATAGCTCGGAACCCCAGGGGGTTACCAACAGTGTTCATCCCACTCATGTATTCACTCCGGAGCTCTCCCAGGAAGTTAGCAACAGTGTTCATCCCACTCATGTATTCACTCCAGAGCTCTCCCAGCGGTTCTTCCAATGACATCTGAACAGATCCTAACGTGATGGAGTCGATCCATTCTGTGGCATCTACCATGGTTTTGAGTTGCCCTATATTGTCCCCCAGGCTAATACTATAGCTGGGTACCCCGGGTGGTCTGGCAGCGGTTCCTCCACTCACCACTCTTCCCTTAGGGCAAGCATTCGCCATGTGCCCTCCTTCTCCGCAATTGAAGCACAGCTTCTCTGAGACACATTGATCGTGCTCCTCTTTGCTTAGGGGGGCTCGTCTGGGCCCTTCTCTAACCCTGATTTGTCTGTTGTCTCGATGCCTGTGCCCTCGCCCACGTCGCTCACAAGGCTCTCTCTGAGCTGGGCGAGAGATGCCCACCCTCTCTACTCCAGGTCGGTTCAGGTCAGTGTCATTGGTAGTCATTCTACTGATGTTTCGGTTAGGAGGTTCTTCGGCGGAAGGCCCATTGCAGCCTTGCTTTCCTTGTCGCTCGTTTCTCCCACCTTGTGCCGTGTAGATGGAGTGGGCGATTTCGATGATCTCCACAGCCGACATTACTTTCTTAAGGGTGGACTTCTCAGGGTTGAGTTTATCCTTCCAGAGTTCACTCTGAATGTGAGCATTGATGCTATGAGACTTAGGAGTATGGCTAAAGTGTCGCCTGAAGAAAGACATTGGCGAACAAGGAACAGCTGCTCAGAAGATACTCGATAGCTGTGGAGTCTCAGCATCTGACCTTCGCTCCCAATGGTCAGAGCAATGTGCAGCATAGCTTTTCATATGAGCATGTAAGGTTATTGATTTTATTATGCATTCTCAATCTCACTATCGCACTCTTTCCAGATGTACCAGCTAGGCTTAAAAAGAATTAGACAGTATCCTGGTATTACAAGCTGAGTTAGATGCATCTGAGCATGTGCTGCAAACTGTGCATGCAGCCATTGAAAAAGATGATGAAGCCATCCTTGCCCTTGATGCTCTGGATAGCATGGAGTGTACTCACAACCGCTTACTTGAAAAGGTTGAAGCACTCTACTCATTGCTTAACATAAAAGACAAGTTCCCAGAATTGGAAGGCATCAACCTGGAGTTCATGAGGATCCTCCTAATGGCACATGACCTCAAAATCAACATCCAGAAAAGGGCAATTGGAAGCTTCTTTGAATGAGATAAGCTCGATCGAGCTGTTGGCAGAAAGGACAAGGCTCTCAGCATGTACACAATCTGTCTCTGTCATCTCTGTCACCATGCTAATTATTCATCAGGTACTAAGCTTCACCAACAAATGTGTAAAGTGATTGCCAAATGCCAGCCTGCACTCATGTCTGCTATCTGAAGGTTCAACAAATACTGTGAACAACTCGAGCAACTATACAACCCCAAATATGCCATTCCATTACCCACATCCCTGCCTATGAAACTTGCAGAGTTGTGGAGCAATCAGACACTGCTGCAAGATGTCTGGATCACTCCGTCTCCAGACTCAATACTCCAATGGCTCAAAGACCATGATGTTCATGATGGCATCAGAGCCCTTCTTAAATGTGACTGATGTCATGAAGAATAGTGTCAGCTAGGTATAGAAGCAGACAATATGTGCCAGTGGTTTGGTAATCAAGTTGCTGCTATTGAACTTGCAATTCAACTACCCAAATGTAAGTTACGCAATCTCTTTGGGCTTCATCACAGACTTCTTTCTAGATGCTTCTTCTCACCTCCTCTTACAGCATCGCTGCGAGGCTGTCCTCAAGTTGCAGGTACAATAGTCAACCTCTTTGGCCTCTGCTGTCCATTATGCGAATTGTGCTCAAGAGGCTGTCAGGCTTGCTGACCTCCTTGCTGGCATTCATACATCATCAAGTATTGAGTTGTGCTGGCTGCAGCCTACCATCTGGGATATCCCACCCATATCAGATCAAGAGGATGACATGGAAAATATTGACCCAGAGCCATCCCATGATCTTCAAAAGGAAGCAGTTGCCCTTAAGGAAGTTTTGCTTAGGGATGCTCTTAAATCTGATAGTGGTGATAATGATGACCAAGAAGATGACCTTTCAATTGCCCTACCCATTGGAACATTCCTGATGTAAGGACTTCTATCTTGCTTGCTCAACCAACTGATTGTTCTTCATACAGAATCTCATGGTTGACTTCCTTAGTGTCACAAGCAAGATGCTGAGAAACACAGGCCCCATTGCAGAGTGAGTGTGGCCAGCCAGCAATGGCTTTGGGCAATTTGTTTTTGAACTAAAGGACATTTAAATTTTAGGTTCTCAAGATGCACGCCTGAATGACACATGTGTGAATGGCTGTGCTGCCCTTCTCTATTTGGACCATTTCTCATTCAATACAATGCGAATGATGAAGACTTATGGCACAACATGTCCCAAACCAAGTATTGGAAGAAAGCAGTCTGGAGTCTTTCTATCCACTGACCATTGTCATGGGGGCACTGGGTTGTATGCAGTATTCACTTTGATTCCCACTGTCTGTTCTTATTCAACAGTCTTGCTGAGCAGTACCCATGGAAAAGCAACTTACTGGTGTAGAGAACCCAAGTTCCCTATGATGCAGTTGCACAATATCTCACCTTGCATCATCCCAGTATGTTTCCATCTACCCCAACCCTACTATCCTCCATCTCCCTCTCCCTTCCATCGTGACCTCGGAGCTTCCACCTCAAACTGATCCCTGGACTTGTCAGTCTGTGAATCCGCATTCTTCAAGCTGTCATCTCTTCGTCCTGTCCACCTTCAAATGTCCATTGTTCCTGTTCAGCCGAGTTCGCCAGTGAGTACTTACCTTCTTCTCCCTCTGCTCTTCCCTCTACCCTCTGTCTCTACCTACAGACTCATCTTAGTTACACTTTTTGGACTCATTCTTTCTATTCTTAAATCACTTCCTGTTGCTGTCGGAATACCCAGATTATAAAAGACTGTACTTAGTCGTTTTGAATATCATCTTTTGAGATCACTCTGATGCAAACCAAAACCAATAACGGTCAGGTTACACGACAATCACCAGATAGAGGAGATAAAAGATAAGAACTGAGGGAGGACAGTTGGTTAAGGCGAATAACCAAGTGAACTAGACTAGGAATGCCAGTCGAGCACCTTGGGGTTTATATACTCATGGGGTATGTGTACATGTTTGTACACTAATCTATCTATATAAGTAAATACCCTCAATCCATGAGAGTGACAGCTTGGCTGTGCAATGCTGCGGAGCGGTAATTAAATGCATGAGGCACACAGCCTGTGTGGCAGATCAAATGGAAGAGAAGCATAGTGAAAATGAAAAGAAGAACATAGAGTTTCATATGTCTAAAAGGAGATAAAGTGAAATGGAACATGTGCTGCATGTTGTGCATGAGTGAAACAAAAGAACGAATGTGAAAGATAAGAGATTGTGAAGTCATGTCATGTGACATGATAAGATAAGATAACAAGACTTAGAGAAAAACTGAAGTCCTTGTTAAGCGCCACAGGCGTTAATCCTGTTATGATCGTAACACTACCCCCTCTCTATAAATTGACTTCCAGGTGATTAAATGGTGGGTCATCCTCCTGGGTGTTGGAGTCAGGGCACTTAGAAAAGAGCAGCATGAATTTGATGGGATCCATGGTCAAGGCATGTGGTGCCGAGGGGTTTCGTGAATAGAAATCAGTGATGCAATCTGGTGCATTTTTGAGATCCACTCTTGATTGCCATGTGCAATCTGTGTGATCATAGCCCTTCCAATGAACAAGAAACTTGAGTCACTTGCCCTTTCAACGTGAGTCAACAATGTAATCAACTTCCCACTCGTTGTCTCTATCTTCGGTCACAACCACAGGGCCCAGATGAGATACTGACCAGACATGCTGTCTTTATAAGGTTTGATCTGAGAGACATTAACAACAGGATGAATATGCATTGAGCATGGGAGTTTAAGTGTAATGGCATTAGGACCATTAAGCGCCATGATTACATAAGGGCCAAGCCATCACTCAGATAGCTTGCGTGAGGCATGTGTCAAACGTAAGTTTTCAGTGGCAAGCCAGACTTGCTGGCCAATTTGATAATTGGGCGCTGCCAATTGATGTTTGTCTGCTTGCGACTTCATGCATTCCTGAGATGCTGACAGATTCCTTTTGACGTCCTCTATGGTTTGAGCCATTGCGTCATTAAATATAGCGGCAGCTGGTGCCTTAGAAATGCCTGGTGGTGCAGTACCCATATGTGGTTCATAAGAACGAGTGACTGCAAAAGGGGTTTTCTTGGTAGCAGCATGCTGCTTATTGTTTATGGAGAACTGGGCGATGGGTAACCAATCAGCCCATTGATCTTGTTTTTCGAAGCAGAAGATCCGTAAGAACTTTCCAACTTCTTTATTTACAATTTCAGACTGCCCATCCATTTGCAGGTGAAAAGCGGTGCTAAGCTTGGTCTTAATGCCAAGTGCTTTGTGAATTTCTTTAGCAACTTGTGCTGCAAACTGCGGACCTCAGTCCAAAGTGATAGATAGGGGGAGTCCGTGGTGTTTCCACACATTGGACAAAAATAGTTTAGAAGTGTTGAGTGCGGAAATGTCCTTGGTACATGGGACAAGCTCAACTTCCTTGGAGAAGTGGTCAACAACCGTGAGAATGGTGTCGTAACCTGGGAAACTGGCAGATCGGTGATGAAGTCTGCTGTGATATCTTGCCAAGGTCCTCCAGGGACTGGTAATGGTAATAGTTTATCTGGTGGTGCCTGATTGGTGCCTTTAAATCATTGGCATGTGTTGCACCGAGCAACATATTCTTTACATAAGGTGGCTAAACCTGGCCACATGTAGTTGTGCCGAACCAGTTCAAGTGTCTTTTCAAAACCCGGGTGACCTGCAACTGGTGTATTGTGGTGTAAACGTAAGACCTCCATGCGAAGGTCATTTTCTTCAGGTATGTATACCTGTCTTTCTTGGTCATGATAGAGACCTTCTTTGTCTCATACAAACTTGTTAGATAACTTGGTAATTTCTGTCTCTGCAAGACGGCGTGATGCTATTATTATTTTTTCGGTTAATTGAGCTCCTTCATCATTCAAAGCAATGGTGTGAATGTTCTTCAGGGAAATGACTAATACTTCTTTATTGTCATTTTCAACTCCAATAAGATGATCTTCTTGGCATGAGAGAGCATCGGCTTTTCCCATGCTTGTGCCTGGCTTGTGCTTCCAAACACAGTTGAATCTAGATAGATATTGCACCCAGCATGTTTGTCTGCGGTTGAGATCCTGTCTTGTCATGAACCATTGCAAATTTGCATGGTCATTCCATATTTCAAATTGATGTCTAGCACCTTCTAGATAGTGATGCCATTGCTCCAGTGCCTGGATGACTGAGAGCATTTTCTTGTCGGCGATAGGATAATTCCGTTCTGGTGGAGTCATGGAGTGGGAGGAAAAGGCAACAGGGTGCCAAACGTTGTCCTTGAGGACAGAGAGGACAGCACCAGTTGCATAATCTGATGTGTCACACTCTAAGTGGAATTGACAATCGATGTCAGGGAATGCGAGAACGGGAGCCGTCGTGAAGTGTTTCTTCAACGTGTCAAAAGCTTCTTGGCATTTGTCATCCCAAACAAAGGGTTGGTCTTTCTTGGTTAAATCATTCAGAGGACGTGCCACTTGGGTGTAGTCCTTGATGAACCTTCGATAAAAGTTTGCCAAGCCTAAGAAGCTTCGAACTCCTTTTACATTCTTTGGTTCCAGCCATTCCAGAATAGCTTTGACCTTCGAGTCGTCCATCTTTATTCCATCCTTTCCCACAATCATTCCAAGGAATTCTACTTCTGATACGTGGAAATTACATTTTTCCGGTTTCACGAATAAATCATTTTCTTCTAGACACCATAGGACTTCTAGCACGATCTTGTCGTGTTCCTTAGGGTCGTCTGTTTTGGTAAATATCATGAGATTGTCGATGTATACAATGACAATGTCATTCATGTCAGCGAAGATATCGTTTATCATTGCTTGGAAGGTGGCAGGAGAATTGCATAGCCCAAAGAACATGACCATGGGTTCATATGAGCTGTGAAAGCAGACAAAAGCTGCCTTCCATTCATCGCCCTCTTTGATACGAACATTGTTGTAACCCCATCTTAGATCCATCTTGGTAAACATCTTAGCTCCTTTGAGCTTGTCTATGAGTTTGCCGATCAACAGCAGTGGGTAGTTATTTTTGACCGTGTGTTCATTTAGATAACAGTAATCCTGTACCATGCCTTTGCACCCATTTTTCTTGGGAACAAAGAAGACCAGAGAAGTCTGTTCTGATTTGGAAGGCTTGATATAGCCCTTCCATAACTGTTCATCTATGAAATCAGAAACTTCCTTCTGTTCATCCTCACTAAGATGGATGATTCTTCCTTTCCTGGGTTTAAACATGTCTTTTAGGTCTATAGTGTGATCACATGGTTTGCGTAAGGACATTCGCTCTGATTCTCCTTTGGAGAAGGCCTTTAGATACTTGTGGTACTCTTTGGGAACCATTTCTTCAACGGTCTTTTCTTTCTTTTCTTTTGGAACGTCTGCGTCTAGCGCATGAATAGCTGTGTAGGCTGTATACTGCAAATCACATTCTTGGTGATCGGGGTCCTCTATTTCCAGATTTGGCTTGTCTTGGAGCTTGTGACATGTATGTGGACAACGTGTCATCTTGACAGTTCCTTCACTCCAGTTAATTTCCGGATTGTGGTTTTTCAACCATGAGAACCCGAGGATAAAGGCGTTCTTGCCTAGATCCGTGACTTCAGCAGTGACCTTCTCACAATGTCCCTGGTATTCCAACACTAGGTCGGCTGAATGTGTAATACTGCTGGCAGAGTTCTTAGTTCTGTCAACATTGTAGACTGGAATATCGTGCCGTAGTTTCCTAAGGGGAACGTGGTGGTCTTTGGCCCATTGGTGATCAATAAATATAGCATTTGTGCTGCTGTCAAGCAATGCAGTGATAGGAATAAATGTTCGGCTGTCTCTGTGACATAAGTGAATTGGAAGATTAATCTCTCTTTCCAGATTCATAGACTGAACGTGTGCATCTTCTGGGATTTTTGGTGATGAAGAAATGGGAGAATTAAGCAGTTGAGTAACATCCAACCCGAGCCCACTAGGGGACCCTTCCAACGGCAAAGATGTATTGAGAAAGAAATATTTTCATCCAGGTCATCCGTGGGGTTTTCTATTTTAAGACAAGAGAAATGGGAACCTCGCACACACCCAGTATCGTGTGGAGGGGGAACTATTTTCCCGACTTGCGGGACATGTCTTTGACATCCTTAAAGAATGCCCTTGCTTCTTCAAAATTCATACTAGCAATTGACTTCTGCCAATCCTGGCCTTTGCCTTTGTCAGTTTTCTTCTCCAATGTTTCTTCTTTCTTGGTGGTGCTTTTATCCTCTTCCCAGGAGGTGGCAGCAGGCGTGTCTGCCACGCAAACATTACGTGATGCCCTTTTCTTAGAGCATGATTCCTTGTGGAACCTGCGAAGAAGCTTGCACTCCCCGCAGGCTAACTTGGGTTTACAGCAATCTCTTACAAAATGATCACCTCCGCAGTTGAAACACTTGCCGGACTCCTTCTGGTTTGTGCTTTTCTTGTCCATGTTTACAGCATCAATGTCCATGGCGTTTGGGTCATGTGTTGTGTGGTGTTGAGCCGTTCCTTGTTTGATGAACCCAAGGAGCTGCTTTCGCTCTCCAAGGTTTCTCAATTCCCTGATAAAGTCATTAAGGTCAGTTTGACGACCCTTGTCCATGATGATTCTGTGGACGAGTTCTTGATCCACATTCTTTTCGAGAAGCTCGATGTGATGAGCATCGTTCCATCCATCCAAGATGCGGTGGGTCTCGAACTTGGTTAAGAAGGCTTCCATTCGCATGCTTCCTTGCTTGAGATTTTCAATTTGTTTCCAATGATATTCTTGTTTGTTTGATGACCGGAAGTGATTTGTCATCAAAGCCTCAAACTCCGCCCATACGTATGTCTTTCTGTTCAATATTTGATTTTGGAGGGCGCGTGAGAAATCCCCAGCATCACCGCCCTTCATATGGCTGAGGACTGCCTTTACCCCTGTCATTCCATAAAGGGCAACAGCATTCTCTTCTCTCCAGGAGCGAACACACATCCACCATTCTTCAAACTTCTTGCCTTTGCTGCCATCATATTCTCCTGGATCCTGCACAATTTTTGATAGTTTAGGTGGACCTGCCACCGCTGTCAACATAGTTGGTATGGCTGCAATCTGGGCATTGGCTTCATTCAAATCTTGTTGTAGCTGCAACATAGTGTTTTGCATCTGTAAGTTTCATGCATATAAGGAATCCAAGGAGTCTTGTTGTGTTTCCAAGTGGAACCTCAAGTGTGTGGCAAAGTTCACCGTTGCTTGGTTGGGTGAATTCAATAGAGCAGTTAAAGCCACTGCGAGGGCAGTTGACAAGCCAGTCTGCAACATTATATTTTAAGAATGGTAACGTGAGGGTACTTGTAGGTGGGCACAAGGATGTAGTACTATGCAGAATGCTTCTTCATCAGGGACTATGTGTCCTGGTCTCTTCTTCCACCATTAGGGGGAATCAGACCTCTCAATTGTGAGGTTGATTTCCTGGTCAATTCTGAGGTTGATTTTGAACAGAGAATTGGGCCAGAATTGGGCAGAGGTTTGACCACCCCCGATTCTGGAGCTCATTCATGTAAAGCGTGGCGTGATAGATGGTGTCTGGTGGATGGAACACGAGTTCCACTCTATGACCACCCCAACTGGTATGGGGAAAGCTACTTTGATTGCAAGTGCAACTACTCTTTAAATATTCAAGTAAGTACTCTTAACCTCAGTTGTCAAATCAAGGTTAATATCTTTCATAGGTTGTTTCATTGCCCAATCTTCAGATTGTTGATTTCTCCTATGGTCACACTGGCAGCACTCATGATTCCTCTGCATGGGAAGACACTCAGATTAAAAAGAACCATGAGAAGTATTTGGAGGGTGAAGAATTCATCTGGGCCAACTCTGCATATCCGGTATGTTATCAGTATACTCAATGATCTGAACATCAATAATGTATTATTGAAGCTTCAATCTTGGGTTGTAGCACCCTACAAAGCTCCAGAGAAACTGGTCGGCCGAAATATGGAGTTCAACAACCATGTTTCAATGGTTCAAATTTGCTTGGAGCATGCTATTGGATTTCTGAAGGGCCGATTTCAGTCATTGAAAGGGTTGCGGGTTCGTATTACTGATGAAAAGTCTCACAAGTTTGCAACTTATTGGGTTG